>MU739920.1:2848-64466 GCA_026770625.1 Nicotiana glauca
ATAGTAAGTTTTCTGCTGTTTATTTATTTTCAATCTTGTCGTCTTAGTGATATTAAACAAATACAACTAAGCGTTAGTTCTCTGTGGGATTCGACTCCGGACTTTTAGACCGTATTATATTTGCAACGACCGCTTATCATTTTTAGGACTAGAGTTGGGCGTGATCATTACACCACCAAACAACAACTTCAGCCTTCTAAAAATTCCATTTTCGATATGTTAACCACTCGGAATTCACCCGAGGCCCCCGGGACCCCAACCAATCATACCAACCATTCCCAAAACACGTTACGGACTTGCTCAAGGCCTCAAATCATATCAAACAACGCTAAAACCATGAATCGACCTCCAATCCAAGCTTTATGAACTTTAGAATTTCAAACTTCTACTTTTGATGTTTAAACCTATCAAATCACGTCTGATTGACTTCAAATTTTGTACTCAAGCCATATTCGACATTACGAACCTACGCCAACTTTCGGAATTGGATTTCGACCGTGATATCAAAAAGTCCACTTCCGATCAAACTTCTCAAAAACCTTCAAATTTTTATCTTTAGCCAAATGACTCCAAAATGACTCACGGACCTCCGAATTCACTTCCTATCGCGTTCCCAACTCCAGAATCACCATACGGAGCTACTCCTTAACTCGCAATCTCAAACGGATATCGATAACACTAAAACGCACTTAAGCCCAAACTTCTAAAATTTCTTCCAAAATTCTAACTTCCACAATAGGCGCCAAAATGCTCCCGGGCCATCCAAAATCTGACCCGGACATACGCCCAAGTCTGAAATTATTATATGAACCTGCTGAAACTTTCAAATCCTGATTCCAAGGTCGTTTACTCAAAAAAATCTGATCTTAGCTAATTCCTTCAACTTAAAGCTTTTGAAATGAGAATTTCCTCTCCAAGTCAACTCCGAACTTCCCGAAATTTGATTCCGACCATGCGTACAAGTCATAATGCCTGAATTGAAGCTGCTCATAGCCTCAAACTGTTGAACGGCATGCTAGGGCTCAAAATGACAGATCGGGTCTTTTCAAGTAAACAAAATATAGTAAATTGAAGAACCTAATTAAGTAGCTTGTCTAAATTTCAAAAGTATTTACAATACCCCAACTTTAATGAATTCACTCCACAAAACATATGGAGACTTTGCAAGTATTAGTGATAGAAGTTGAAGTTCCTTGGAGATTGTGCGTTCTCGAAACCTTTGTTTTAATGAAATGCCTATCCATTTTGCACTCTTAAGTTAGTTGACAGAATACTAACTAGACAATTACAAAATATATTTGAATTTTACATGTAGATACATGATGAGCAACCACATATAATACATAATAAATAGACCCACAAAATTCTGCAGTATGCATCTGGTTGAAAAATTATAAAAATTTTAAATCAATTCCAAAACCATTATGACAAGAAGAGAAGTGAGTGCAACAGTAATAAAAAAAATTCATGAATATTTGTATAAATTAGTACCTTTAATATTCACTTTAATAGTAATTTTTTGAAAATAATGAATCAAGAAGAAGAACAAATGATTTAAGTAAAAGGGTGGAAGATTTTGGGTTACCTAATAGATCGAGGGGTAATTTTTTAAAATTTACTGATGATAGGAGTAAATTTGACCGGATAGTATAATAGTAGGGATAAATTTGGACATATATTAAATTAAATATAGATAATATTCGAAAGTAGAGAGGAAAATTTGGAATTTTCCCTTAACTATTTAACGAAGACTAAAAGTATTTAATTTTGACAAGGTTAAAGGACCAAAACTATCCGGTACATGCTTACAGTATTATTTGGAACCTATCGCGATTTGCAGCCATACCCTATATTTATGCCACCTTTTAACCTATACCATTTTTTTTTTAAAATAATTGATTTCGTAACCAACTAACAAAAAATCCGTAATAATATGACCATTATTGTCACGATCCAATTCCATAACAGGTCATGATGGTGCCCAACGCCATCGCTGGGCAAGCCAACACGGAAAATACTAACATAACTTTCAGTCACCTTTATCCCAAAATAGCTGAAATAGTTTTGTAAGTTGGAGATAAATCAGAAACGATGAATAAAATCATGATAATCATACGGCCCCAAAATAATACAGTCTACTAATGTGTGTGCCAAGACCTGGTGTCACAAGCTATGGGCAACTAGTAGAATATACAAAAGAATAACACTATCCTACTGTCTGAAACAGAATAGACAACAAAATACATAAGGAAGACTTCTTCAAGCTACTGAACGACATGAAAGGGAAGCAACTCACCGTAGAAGCCTCGAGTCCGCTCAGAGATGCATACCAGACTGATAGCCAGATACACCTGCCTCAGACCCTGTATAATTAAGTACAAAAGTGTAGTATGAGTACATAAACAATATGTACCCAGTAAGTATCCCGTCTAATCTCGAAGAAGTAGAGACGAGAGGTCGACTTGATACCTACTAGAGTCAAGATAATATAATATAAATATGCTATGCTAATCATGAAAGTCACCAATATTTAACAGGTTATAATGAAAAGCAATAATCAGATTTTTGACCTTATTTCAGTTTCCATTTACATTCTTCAATTACTAAGCAAGTAGGCATATATATATATAATGCGCAATCATGCCGAGGTCGACGACCCCCTCCAACAGAAAATAAAATGTGCACTGCCGAGGATTGAACGGCACGGACCATAGATGCATCTATCCACACCGAGGCGATCGGCCCGACCTATAAATATCAAGAAACATCAATAATGCGCACAAAGGCTCATGTATATACAAGGAAACTCTTACAAAGGTTTAACAAGTTCATATGTTCACTTCTTATTTCCTTTAAGTCTCTAGCATATCATAAATGATATTGGCAATTTAAATGAGAGATATCGCCAAATTAGGCATGATATGGGTCCTTAACTACCCAAACAATTAATATCATAGTAGCTACGCACGGACTCTCATCACCTAGTACGTATGTAGCCCCCGCATTTCGCAGCAAATACTCATTTATTATACCTATGGGGATAATTCCCTCTTACAAGCTTAGAAAGGAGACTCATCACGCTCCAAAGTGCACTTCCAAAATCAAGAACAAGCCCAAGCCCTCAATTCGGAGCCGAACGATCACAAACTAGTTAAATAAAGTAAGAACTAGTCAATAAAGTGTCACAACCCAAACCCCGCACTGGTCGTGATGGCGCCTCTAGTGAAGACAAGGCTAGCCAACTAACCCAACTCGTCTCTTTATAAAAATAGTTAAGCATAAATGAACAGCAAAAATATGACTTAATATTGTTAACTAATGAAATTACAACCCAACACAGCCCTAATCGGGGTGTCACAAGTCACGAGCATCTATAAAAATGTAATTCCACTTTAAAAGTCTAGAAATACACTGAACATGAATAATGAATAACATAGAAAGACAGTGGTGCTGCGAACGCTGGCAGTCACCTCGCTAAACCTCTACAACTCTGCCTCCACGCAGCCAATACCCGCTACCGGATGAATAAATACCTGCAACTGCACGCGCGGTGCAGGGAGTAAAATGAGTACTCCAACTCAAAGAGTAGTAAAGGTAAATAACAACTAAGCAGTAAGAAAACACGTAAGACAACCAACATGTTGTACAGAAGTCGGGTACAATTCTCGGAGAATAACAGTGAAAATTGTGAAATCTTTAGAAATATCTTGGCTCAGTTTAAATCTCCTTTGAAAATGATCCTTTCAACAGTTATGAAATGATTTCAAAATAGTTAGTGCTGGCAAGCAAAGAAAAATCCGCCCCTCGGGCACAAATACCACAGTATAACAGGTAAAAAGGCAAATAAATTGCAAGATCCGTACATAAAAGTTCACCCCTCAGGCAACATCTCAAAACAGTACCAGCCCCTCGGGCTCACTCTCAGAGACACTGTCATCCCCTCGGGCTCTCTCTCTCTCAGATCACTCTCAGAACAGTATCATATAGTAAACACTGCGGCGTGCAGCCCGATCCACATATCGCTGCGGCATGCAGCCCGATCCATATCTCGCTGCCGCATGCAGCCCGATCCATATGGGTACACGCGCTCATTGGGGGTTTTCAGACTCTGGGAGGGGCCCCTTACGGCCCAAGCGCAATATCAAGCCACCTCATGGCATATAAACAAGGCCTGAAAGGCTTCTTATATCACACTCGAGGCCTTAAAGCCTCCTCACTATACACTCGAGGCCTGAAAGCCTCCTCGCAATGCACTCGAGGCCTGAAAGCCTCCTCACACCACTCAACATATACTCACATATGGCCGTCGGCCTCACTCAGTCCAAAAAACATCATAAGCCCCTCGGGCATCAATAAAATAGTAGTGCTCAGCCCAAACAACAGTGGAAATGTCATATAAGTCTCAAAGTTCAATTAAAATGGCTGAGTTGCAAAAACAGTAAAATCATCAGGAATGAGTTCAAGTAGTATATCAAATAGTGAGGAAAGAGTGATAAAAATCCCAGAAGGGTTCAAATAATTGGCACAAGCCCACATATGATAATCAGCTCAAATTATGATAATAACAAATATGTTCCAGTCAAATACGCGGTAAAATCATCAATCGGGACGGACCAAGTCACAATCCCCAACGGTGCTCTTCCCCACGCTCGCTATCCGGCGTGTAAGTCACCTCAATATAGCACTACGGTGTGCGAATCCAGGGTTTCAAACCCTCAGGATATCATTTACAATCATTACTCACCTCGGACTTGCGAAATCTCTAGCTCGCGATGCCTTTGCCCCTTGAATAGGCCTCCACGCGCGTCGAATCTATCCAAAATCAGAGCGAATACATCACAATATGCTAAGGGAACAAAGCCCAAGTGAAAACAATCAATTCACATTGAATTCAAGCCTAAGTTTTCTAAAAACATCCGAAACACGCATTTGATCAAAAAACCAACCAAAACACCTCTGAATGACCTGACATTTTGCACACCCATCCAAAATCACTTGACGAAGCTAAAGAAACTCTCGGAATCCCATTCCGACCCTCGGATCAAAATCTCATCTATCAATCGGAATTTGCCAAAATACTAACTTCGCCAATTCAAGCCTAATTCTACACCGGACCTCCAAAATCAATTCCGATCCCGCTCCTAAGTCACAAATTCTCCCCCGAAGCTAACTGAGACACCAGAAATCACATCCGAGCCCTCTAACTCATAAGTCAACATACAGTTGATTTTTCCAATACAAACCTTCCTTAAAGAGGCTAAATGTCTCATTTCCATCTAAAACTAATCCAATTCAACTCGTTCACCCAAGAATCTTATAATGAAACATAAGGAAGCAGAAAATGGGAGAAATGGGGCGGTAACTCACGTGATGACGGGCCGGGTCATCACATCCTCCCCTACTTAAACACACGTTCTTTCTCGAACGTACCCAGAGCTGTTCTAAAAGCCAACCAACCGCTGAATAACCTTACCATGCATATACTCGTGGGTGATCCCACGTCACCCTATCTCATATAGGTCCGATAACACATTGTTACTGAGATTTCACCATCCAATCTGGCCCATAGGCCATAGAGCCACATTGCACTTTCCGAAATCATACACAAGATCAGAACCTCACATCTATACTCAGAATAAGCCCGAACCAGCTATAATAACCCATACATATAACCTTAGGTGCAATCATATGATATACCACTTAACCCAAACACTCGAAACGATAACTTCTATTCACAGCAGTTGCACACAACACCCAAATACCAGTAGAAAACCTCTTATCAACTAAGGTCTTAATCAAAATTTTCACACACTGCCAAAGATAAAGGAACACACAATAAATCATCACCATTTCTCAGATCAACCATTCATGAAGCCACTTCCCTTTTGACGAATACCACAGCAGATTCCGAGCCAAACCTCGATATTATCCTTCCAACAAGCTGAAATCAGATCCGTTTGTATTCATTAGTGACCCCAACGATCACCTCGAATCCAACACACCACTCCGGTGATATGATACCTCAATACAGGCCTAAGCCACAACTTGCATAATACGCGCACCAATAAGAACGATCTGAACATACTCAAATCATGAAAAATGATTCAGACGAAAGAGTTGTACCTCAAGCTCATCAGTACCATCACAACACAAGGCTGAGACCCTGTCTCACATCGTAGAAATAGAACACATGAATCTACCCCGAAAGGTCATATCCCCATGTAGCCTCGCTACAATGCACAATCCTGTCCAAACACTGTTACACATGAAACACCTCAAGTCATTATGCTCAAAATCGACAGCCACACACAATTTGTTGTCTGGAACCAAAGCAAATCATTACACCCATGATGATACAAATAACGTACACCATGCAATCCGATAGGGCATAACCGATACGCCGTTCTCTAAGCAACACTCAATTACTCTTCCCGCTAGAATTCCACTAAGAGACCCCAATTGAACCGCACCGTATGTGCCTATAACCAACAAATCATAGCATCTCGCCACACAAAAAAAGTATTCATAGATCTCTCCCCAGATCACTGATAAACTCAACAACGGTCGAGTCAATACCTCCCTCAACAATGCCATTCGGAGCCAACCAAGCCAACTCAAGATAGAACGCTCATCATAAGAGCCTAAATAAGGGAGGCAAAATCCTTCCCAGCCGCCCGCTGGGTCTTCAAAATATAAAAAATCCTAATAGGACATAATCCGTCGAACATCGTCACTAAGTCCGTGGTACTCCCGGCATAGCCATCAGCGCTATCTTATCGCAATAGCCCAGAATAACATAACACAGAAGCACCCCAATATCATATCTAAAATCTAACATACCCAACAAAGAAAGATCCACTCGGCCTCCAAATCTCGGCAGTCACTAGACAATGCTGATACACACGATCTAGAGTCGCAACATAGCCTGAATATGAGAACTCCCGGTCTCCAATTCCATGTAGCACATAGGTCACCCTACCTGATCCCAAATTCTGCCGTCTGAATACATATCACACCTCAAGTATCCATTCATTCTACGATAAATACTCTAAGATTTTCCTGCGCCACCAAGCAAACTCGAATACCACCAGTTGATCCAACAATAAAATGCCGCAATACTACCGAAGTATCATCAGTTTAATCACATTACCCTTTTCCGAGACAAATACTCTCGTCAAATCACTTCCAATTGGCAGTACCTTTTTCCTTAATTATCTGAGGCTACCCGTTGCCTAAGATTTTTATGAACTTCCTTTCAGAACTGCTGTGACCTAGCACACGCCAGTCTCGGTCCTCCATAACATACCACATATACCATACCATCCAAGGATAACATGAAAACTTTTATCTCCCTTCCGAGCCACAAACATCTACGCACTCAACTAGTCAAGAACTTCCATTGATCCCATCTAGAAGAAAAACCATTACACATCCCATGCCTCTCATATTCGTAGAACATGCACCTATTCAACCATGGTAGAAATCAACAAGAACTCTCCTAATTCCGTTTGCATAAATTAAACTGCCAGGACTGAATCCTTCTAACTCGACCAAGCTAAGCAAGCCATCAAAACCCAAGAGCATTGTTGCGAAATACCAGTACGAACTCATTACCTCGAACACACACAAAGAATTAATCATATCCTTTCCACACCGATTCGGTCTACTATCAAGCTACTTCATCTATCTAGATTTCCTTCTGATTCATTTTCAACTTGATATCCCCTCTTGCTGTAGCACCACAATGCCTCAACTCAGGCTTACCACACGAGACCCAAGCATAAGACCACACCGTCTAAAACCCATAAGCCGCTGAATACCCTCTCAATATCCCCAGAAACACCACATTCCAAGGTACTTTACTCTGAAGAACTTCCTGCGAATTCTGAGTCCGTTACGTTTAATTTCCAGATACCGGTACATAGGAGTCCATAAATAAATCATAAAAATGCCACAATTCTTGACCTTTTTCCAATGAAAATGCAGTCTCTAACCACATACCCAAACTTGAGATACCCGGTTGTTTCTGTAGAATCTTGAACGCATTATAACCATTCTCGAAAGCCATTCACTCTTATTTAAACTACAAATTACTTGACCTAACGAACAGAATCACCCGTGCCTCATTGGCACTCCGATACCGCAAAAAATGAAATCCTCATCCAATACGACCAAGCAACTTCCTGCTCTATGCGCCGAGCATTCTTTACCACTAACACTCCATACATTCCGTGATTCTCATACTCTATGAAGCATAATATGACCTTTGTCAAATTTTTCCTTTACTCTAGCCATAGCTAATTCACTCGCATGCCCCAAACTGGAAGCAACATAGCACCTAACCGTGCAATCAACTGCTCACAGCAGACTCCCCCACCTGGCTCAAAGCCATAGATCAAGACACACTCAACAACTCATAGCACTTTCACTCTATTAATGCCACAATACCATAGTGAGATTAAACTCAAATCATTTACAAGTTTGAAAACACAGATCATCTATTTCTGTAAATCTTCTACAAATCTCGCATTCATCCCTGCAATAGTTAAGCCCACTCTCTTAAGAAAGTCCGAAATTTCAAATTCGATACGTACCCTTCCATTACACGTGAGATCTTCTAACACACACATAAGTATCACACCATTTCGGAACACTACGCAAGGGATAACCCTCCTGCTTCGCCTCAATATAATATTTTCGTAACCTTCCACCGTCATACACATTACACTGCCACTTAGTCCTCCTGAGTCTGAACTCATACCGCAACGTAAAATTTACTTCACTCTCAACTAGGAGACACAAAAAGATTCTTCACGCGCCCATCACTCGGTGCCACACATCCAGTCACGATGGGAAATCAAACACTTAATAGTTCCTCTATCATGCAGCAGACCTTTCTCGTCACTTCCAAGTTACATAGATGCATCTTGCAGTGCTAACATACTCATCACATGGATATCCAGACGTCACTTCCACTAATAGGGACAATACCGATAAGTTCAAATCACTTACTCACACAATCAGCACCTCGGTGCTCAAGCCATAGGCAAAGATTCGGCCTCAAGTCCTCCAGACTGGCCCAATATATACTCACGAAGATTACATCTCACCCCTCGATCGGGGGATCACAAGCCATCAAGGCACATCAAATTCTGAGCGCTCATGCGCACATACGAACGCGTGGAAGGAATTTTCAGGAGTTATATCTCAAGCTGAATCAAGGAAGCACGATAAGAATTAAAGAATGTGAAGTTTTACTAAAGGTTCTCCAGACTCTCGAGGATAAATACATACGACTCTGTACCGATCCGCGAGACTCTACTAAACCTGCTCATGACTCGTGAGAACTAGTAACCTAGGCTCTGATACCAACTTGTCACGACCCAAACCCCGCACTGGTCGTGATGGCGCCTCTCGTGAAGACAAGTCCAGTAAACTAACCCAAATCATCTCTTTATAATAATAGTTAAGCATAAATGAACAGCAAAAATATGACTTAATACTGTTAACTAATGAAATTACAACCCAACACATCCTTAATCGGGGTGTCACAAGTCACGAGCATCTATAAGAATGTAATTCCACTTTACAAGTCTAGAAATACACTGAACAAGAATAATGAATAACATAAAAAGATAGTGGTGTTGCGAACGCTGGCAGTCACCTCGCTAAACCTCTACAACTCTGCCTCCACGCAGCCAATACTTGCTACCAGGTGAATAAATACCTGCAACTGCACGCGCGGTGCAAGGAGTAAAGTGAGTACTCCAACTCAATGAGTAATAAAGGTAAATAACAGCTGAGCAGTAAGAAAACACGTAAGATAACCAACATGTTGTATAGAAGCCGGGTACAATTCTCGGAGAATAACAGTGAAAACTGTGAAATCTTTAGAAATATCATGGCTCAGTTTAAATCTCCTTTGAAAATGATCCTTTCAACTGTTACGAAATGATTTCAAAACAGTTAGTGCTGGTAAGCACAGAAAAATCCACCCCTCGGGCACAAATACCACAGTATAACAGGTAAAAAGGCAAATAAATATGCAAGATCCGCACATAAAAGTTTGTCCCTCGGGCTCACTCTCAGAGACACTGTCATCCCCTCGGGCTCTCTCTCTCAGATCACTCTCAGAACAGTATCATATAGTAACCGTTGCGGCGTGCAGCCCAAACCATATATCATTGCGAAATGCATCCCGATCCATATCTCGCTGTGGCGTGTAGCTCGATCCATATCTCGCTGCGGCGTGCAACCCGATCCATATGGGTACCTGCGCTCACTAGGGGTGTGCATACTCCGGGAGGGGCCCCTTACGGCCCAAGCATAATATCAAGCCACCTCATGGCATATAAACAAGGACTGAAAGCCTTCTCACATCACACTCGAGGCCTGAAAGCCTCCTCACAATACACTCGAGGCCTGAAAGCCTCCTCGCAATACACTCGAGGCCTGAAAGCCTCCTCACACCACTAAACATATCCTCACATATGACCGTCGACCTCACTCAGTCCAGAAAACATCATAAGCCCCTCGAGCATCAATAAAATAGTAGTGCTCAGCCCAAACAACAGTGGAAATATCATATAAGTCTCAAAGTTCAATTAAAATGGCTGAGGTGCAAAAATAGTAAAATCAACAAGACGGAGTTCAAGTAGTATATCAAATAGTGAGGAAAGAGTGATAAAAATCCCCGAAGGGTTCAAATAATTGGCACAAGCCTAAATATGGAAATCATCCCAAATCATGATAATAACAAATATGTTCTAGTCAAATACGCGGTAGAATCATCAATCGGAATAGACCAAGTCACAATCCCCAATGGTGCTCTACCCCACGCTCGCTATCCGGCGTGTAAGTCACCTTAATATAGCACCACGGTGTGCAAATACGGGGTTTCAAACCCTCAGGATATCATTTATAATCATTAGTCACCTCGAACTGGCGAAATCTCTAGCTCGCGACGCCTTTGCCCCTCGAATCGGCCTCCACGCGCGAATCTATCCAAAATCAGAGTGAATATATGACAATTTGCTAAGGGAAAAAAGCCCAAGCGAAAACAATAAATTCACATCGAATTCAAGCTTAAGTTTTCTAAAAACTTCCGAAACACGCATTTGATCAAAAACCCAACCAAAACACCTCCAAATGACTTGAAATTTTGCACACCCATCAAAAATCACCTGACGAAGCTACAACAACTCTCGAAATTCCGTTCCAACACTCGGATCAAAATCTCACTTATCAACCAGAATTTGCTAAAATACTAACTTCGCCAATTCAAGCTTAATTCTACACCAGACCTCCAAAATCAATTCTGATCTCACTGCTATGTCACAAATCCTCCCCCGAAGCAAACTGAGACACCGAAAATTGCATCTGAGCCCTCTAACTCATAAGTCAACATCCGATTGACTTTTCCAATACAAACCTTCCTTAAAGAGGCTAAGTGTCTCATTTCCATCTAAAACCAATCCAATTCAACTCGTTCACCCAAGACTCTTATAATGAAACATAAGGAAGCAGAAAATGGGGGAAATGGGGTGGTAACTCATGTGACGACCGGCCGGGTCATCACATAAAAGCTTACAAGGTCGAATTCCAACTATTTAAGTAATTTCCCAACCTTTTCCACAAGTTTCCTAAATTATGACCTCGGGCCCACGTCCCCGGATTCCAAGATTTTTTGAAGAAAGTTGTTCTCTATAACTAAGGATCAATAATATATGAATTCTAGTTCATTTCATAACAAATTTCGTGGTTAAATCTTGATTTTACTTAAACCCTAGGTCTAGCTCTAACTTCTTTGATTTCACCTAATTTTTAGTGTTTAATCAACTTAATATACATTTATTGAAACTAATAATAAGTGGAATTAACTTACCTTGAAGTGCTATGTTGAAATCCTCTATTTGGAAGCTTCCAAATCGCCTAAGTGTGGAGTAGAAATGAAATAAATGGCCTTTGAGTTCGAATTGAATGAACTCACTGCCCAGTGATTTCCGCTTCTGTGGACCGGGGCTCGCTTCTGCGTATCTGGCACAATATGCTTGGACCGCTTATGTGGTCTGGGGATCGCTTTTGTGGAACCGCTCCTACGGTTTTGAAGCCGCTTCTTCGGTTTCCCTTGGCCTAGCCATTGGCCGCTTCTGCGATGGTTTGACCGCATATGTGGTACCGTATCTGCGGTCCTAGAACCGCATATGCGGTTATGACAGAAGCAGCAACCTTCAGCCATTCTTCAATTTTCCTAATTCGCTCGAACCTCACTCATTTGACGCTTGGGGATCCCGAGCCCCGCCCAAACATATCGACATGCCTGAAATCACGAGACGGACCTACTTGAACCCTCGGAACACTCAAAGCAACGCTAAATCTTGGAATCACCCCCTAAAATCAAATGAATCAAACTATTGAACTTCAAGTTCTTAATTTTCTTCTAACGGGCCAAAACGCCCTTAAACTACTCGGATTGACACCAAATTTTACGGGCAAGTCTTAACTGATATTTCGGACCTGAAACAAGCTTCGGAGCCAAAATTCAAGCCTGGTACCTAGGAAATCAATGATTTCTTAGTTTCTTTAATTCTTTAAAACTTCAATTTATCAATTTCCAATAAAAATTCATTACTCTGGGTAGGGACCTCAGAATTCGATTTCGGGCATACGCCCAAGTCCCATATTTCCCCACGGACCCTTCGGGACCGTCAAATCACGAATCCGGGTCCGTTTTCCCAAAAAGTTGACCAAAGTCAAACTTTGTCTTTTAAGAGAATCTTAAAGAAACAATTGGACATATTTTCGCTCAAAACTCTTCCAACTCCTGAACCAACTGTCCTCGCAAGTTGTAAATTAGCTAAAGCAAGCGCCGGAAGTCTTATTTAAGGGAACGGGGTTCTAAAAAGCAAAACGACCAGTCGGGTCGTTACATTCTCCACCTCTTAAATAAACATTTGTCCTCGAATGGACATAGAAAAGTACCTGTACTGCTGAATAAGTGGGGATATCTGCTCTGTATGTCCTCCTCGAACTCCCAAGTCGCCTCCTCAACCGGTTGGCCCCTCCACTGGACCCTCACCGCAGAAATCCTCTTGGACCTCAACTGGCGATCCTGTCTATCAATTATGGTGACTGGCTCCTCCTCGTAGCCCAAACTCCCATCTAACTGAATAGTACTGAAGTCCAACACGTGGGATAGGTCGGCATGATACTTCCGAAGCATCGAAACATGAAAAACTGGGTGAACTACCGATAAACTAGGGGGTAAAGCAAGCTAATAGGAAATCTCCCCAACTTGTCTCAACACCTCAAAGGGGCCGATTAACCTTGGTCTCAACTTGCCCTTCTTCCCGAACCTCATAATGCCCTTCATGGGCAAGACTTTCAAGAGAACCTTCTCGCTAACCATAAATGATACATCACACGCCTTCTGATCCGTGTAGCTCTTCTGTCTGGACTGAGCAGTGTGAAGTCTCTCATAAATCAACTTTACCTTGTCCAAGGCATCCTGCACCAAGTCTGCGCCAAGTAATTTAGCCTCACCGGGCTCAAACCATCCGATAGGAGAACGACAGCGTCGGCCATATAAAGCCTCATACGGGGCCATCTCTATGCTGGAGTGATAGCTGTTGTTGTACGCAAACTCCACTAAAGGCAAGAACTGATCCCGCTGCCCTCCAAAGTCAATCACACATGCTCTTAGCATATCTTCTAAAATCTAAATTGTCCGCTCCGGCTGCCTGTCGGTCTGAGGATGGAATGTTGTGCTAAGCTCTACACGGGTCCCCAACTCACTCTGAATGGCTCTCCAGAAATGGGAAGTGAACTGAGGGCCTCAGTCTGATATGATGGAAACCGGTACACGATGAAATCGGACTATCTCCCAAATATAAATCTGAGCATACCTCTCCGCTGTATAGGTAGTCTCCATTGGAATGAAATGGGCCGACTTGGTCAACCTATCCATAATGACCCATACTGAATCGACCTTTCGCAAATGCCAAGGAAACCCCACTATGAAATCCATGGTGATGCGCTCCCACTTACACTCCGGAATAGGCATCCGCTAGAGTAGGCCACCCGGTCTCTGATGTTCATACTTGACCTGCTGACAATTCAAACACTTAGTCACATACTTCACTATGTCTTCATCCCCCGCCGCCAGTAATGTTGCCTCAAATTACGATACATCGTCGTAACTCCCGGGTGGATAGAATACCGCGAACTGTGTGCCTCCTCTAGGATCCTCCTCCTCAGACCATCAACATTAGGAACACATTGACGACCCTGGAGTCGCAAAATGCCATCCTCGCCAATAGAAACCTCCTTGGACCCTCCCTGAAGTACCGTCTCTCTAAGAACTGCCAAATGTGGATCATCGAACTACCAGGCCTTGATTTGCCCCAATAGCGAAGACTGAGCAACTACACATGCTAGAACTCGGCTGGGCTCTAAAATGTCCAACCTCACAAGCCTGTTAGCTAAGGACTGGATGTCCAAAGCTAGGGGCCTCTCCTCTGCAGGAATGAATGTCAAGCTGCCCATACTCTCCGCCTTTCTGCTCAAGGAATCCACGACCACATTCGCCTTGCCCGGATGATAAAGAATGGTAATGTCATAATCCTTTAGTAGCACAAGCCACCTGCGCTGCCTCAAATTGAGATCCCTCTGCTTGAACAAATGTTGTAAGCTGCGGTGGTCAGCATAAACCTCACAAGGCACCCCATACAAATAGTGCCTCCATATCTTAAGAGCATGAACAATCGCCGCCAACTCCAGATCGTGCACAAGGTAATTCTTCTCATGAATCTTCAAATGACGTGAAGCATATGCAATAACTCGCCCCTTCTGCATCAACACACATTCCAAACCAACGCGTGAAGCGTCGCAATATACCGTATACATCCCTGCACCGGAAGGCAATACAAGAACTGGTGCCATAGTCAAAGCCGTCTTGAGCTTCTGAAAGCTCTCCTTACAATCATCGGACCAATGTAATGGAGTACCCTTCTGGGTCAATCTAGTCAAGGGGGATGCAATAGATGAAAAGCCCTGCACAAATCGCCGGTAATAGCCTGCTAACCCCAGGAAACTCCTAATCTCGGTCACTGAAGTAGATCGTGGCCAACTATGAACTGCCTCAATCTTTTTGGGATCCACCTTAATACCCTCTCCTGATGCAACATGCCCCAAGAACGCCATAGACTCTAGCCAAAACTCACACTTGGAGAACTTAGCATATAGCTTCTTCTCTCGCAAGGTCTAAAGCACTACTCTCAAATGCTGCTCGTACTCTCCCAGGCTACGTGAGTATATCAAGATGTCATCAATGAAGACAATAACAAAGGAATCAATATAAGGCCTGAATACATGGTTCATCAAATCCATAAATGCCACTGGGGCATTAGTCAAGCAGAAGGACATCACTAGAAACTCATAGTGGCCATACCTAGTCCTGAATGCAGTCTTCGGAACATCCAAGTCCCGAATCTTCAGCTGATGATACCCTGACCTCAGGTCAATCTTAGAGAACACCCTAGCTCCCTGCAGCTGGTCAAACAAATCATCAATACGAGGCAACAGATACTTGTTCTTGATGGTGACCTTGTTCAACTGGCGGTAATCAATGCACATCCGCATAGTCCCATCCTTCTTCTTCACAAATAGCACTGGTGTGCCCCAAGGCGATACACTGGGCCTGACAAACCCCTTTGCTAACAACTCCTCTAGCTGCTCCTTCAACTCCTTAGGAGCCATACGGTATGGTGGAATAGATATAGGATGAGTGCCTGGGGGCAAATCAATAAAGAAATCAATATCACGATCCGGAGGCATGCCAGGAAGATCAGAAGGAAAAACATCGGCGAACTCTCGGACTACTGGCACTGAATCAATCGTCAGAGACTCTGCAATAGTGTCTCGAACATAAGATAAGTAAGCCAAACATCCTTTCCTGACCATGTGCTGAGCCTTCAGGAAGGAAATAACTCTGCTAGCCATATCAACTGTGGAACCCTTCCACTCTAATATTGGCAATCCTGGCATCGCAAGCGAAACAGTTTTGGCATGTCAATAAAGGACGACGTGATATGGAGATAACCAATCCATGCCCAAGATGACCTCAAAATCGATCATATCCATAACAAAAGATCTGCTCTAGTCTTGAAACCACAGAAAGTGACCACACAAGATTGGTTGATCCGATCCACCACCACAGAATCACCCACATGAGTGGACATATGAATGGGAACACCCAAAGGGTTAGAAGAAATAACCAGGAAGCGAGCGAACAAAGATGATACATATGAATAAGAAGACCCTGGATCAAATAATACCGAAGTATCCCTACCACCAACAGAAATAATACCTGTGATGACGGCATCTGAGGCTAATGCATCTGGCCTGGCTGGAAGAGCATAGAACCTGGCTGGAGCATCGGATGGATGGCCTCTACCTGATTGAGCAATAGTTGGCTGACCCCTCCCTACCTGGCCTCCACCTCTAGGACGGCCCCTACCAGCCTACCCTCCACCTCTAGGTGGCTGGGCAGCTGGTGCTGAAATCATGGGCTGCTGACCCTGCTACACGGCCTTGACCCGAAGTCTGGGGCAGTGTTTCCTCATATGACCAGGATCTCCGCACTCAAAACAACTACGCGGGTGGCGACCTGCTACCCTAATGCCTGACCCTGATAACCCGTAGACCCACTAGAAGAAGCCTGGATAGCTGGTGGATGGCATGAACTCTCTGGCATGGCACTAAAATAAGAACTGGAAGAATTCGGAGGACTTGAATACCCACTGGAGGAACCCTAAATAGCTGGTGGGCGGTAAGAACTCTCTGGCATGGCGCTGAAATAGGAGCGTACTGGAGCACCCCGAATAGGTGGTGGTCCAGAAACTGGGGGCCTGCTGGGCTGACCCCTACCAAACTGACCTCTACCCCTAGCTATGGTGCCTCTGAACTCTCCGGAGAATCTAGCCCTCTTATTCTGCTGCATCTTCTCTCTACCCCTCAGATGGTAACCCTCAATCCTGCATGCAATCTCAATCACTAGCTGGTACCCTGTACCCATCTCTACCTCCCGGTCCATACCAGACCGGATAGTGGGATGTAACCCCGCAACAAACCTCCGTACTCTCTTTTCCTCTGTGGGAAGTATCATCAGTGCATAGCGGGACAACTCAAAGAATCTCACCTCATAATCGGTTATGGATATCTGTGTCACGCCCCAAAATCTGAAGAGCGCGACCGGCGCTCAACCGAGTAAACCCGACTGAGCAGGCCTGTTAGGTTACATTCTACCCAAACAACCTCATGACTAAATAGGAGATGGACTCCATTAATCAGATTTAGTAAGTATTTCATTACAACTTTCATTATATTTTCCTTAGCAACTTAAATCATAATTATCAAAATATCACAAGTGTTATAAGTCTAAGAGTTTAGGAATATGAAAGGGTTATTCTCAATACTTTCCCTAAAGATGTTATGTGAGTTGATAATGAGGGTTGCATAAGTGTAGTTCACATTAGGCCGTGCTATGAGTATGATGTTTACCATCGTGGTTCTACATGTATTATGTGTTTTCATATGTCTACGTCTAACAAGGTAGTTGGAGACCTTTTGTGTATCATCCTGGTGTAAACTATTAAAGGTGAATGTTAATGGATAGTTAGCTTATGTGAGGTATCTAGTTGTTATCCTTGTTACATAAAGTTTGGAGGTTGGGGATTGTTTCCATGAATGCGTTATGAAAGAGACTATGACTATGAAAGGCCACAATGAAGGCCGACAATATTGTGGAAATAAGGTATTCTCTCTTGATTGTATAACAGTTGGTTTTCATTTGAAAAGTACCTTCTAGGTGTTATGATTTAATAATGTGCAGTGCATGTTCATGTATCATCAAGATAGCGTAGTGCTTGTAGTGCCGAGGTTCATATATATATATATATATATATATATATATATATATTGTGGTGCTTTATCGAGTTGTGGATGTACTTTTAGGATGGTTTTGGTAGTTCTCTAACAGGTGGATAGTCCTTGTTACAAAGGGAACTCTGCCGAAATTTTTGAAAATTTAAGGAGTTAGCCAAATTCGGGGCTGTTGATATATTTCATAATGTGAAAAAGCAGAAGTTACTTAAGGATGACTAATGAGTAAACGTTGATCCTCATTCAAGGACGAATGACCCTAGGGGGGGGGGGAGAGAATGTAAGGCCCCCGGAAAAAAAATTCAAGTAATTTGAGATTTCGACGTGCCAAGGTAGGCTAATTATTTTATTTTGTGTGCAAATGAGGATTCATGATATAATGGGTATTAATTGGATATGTTAATAAGCATATAATTCATATTAGAAGTGAATTGGGGTCTAAGCAGAGGCCTAAGTCTAAGCCAAGTTGGAAAATTTCATATTAGACGAAATTTGTAAATGAGTGCGCACAATACCTAACTTTGAACAATCATATCTCCAGTTATTTAAGGAGTTGTGAGATGAAAAACATATCAAATCAAATCCCTTTGAGTCTAGTTTCCAAAGCAACAAACCGTTTGTCATTTGGAAGTGTATACAGAAAGTTATGACCATTGTACCGGACATGCATCACCAGCGTGCCCAGGCACGCGGCCGCGAGGTGGACCGTGGGACTTGCTGCCTGGAACCGTAGAGTGGACCATGGTGGAATGCCTCGGACCACAGGGGAACATGTGAAATGTCTAAAATACCCCTGGTCAGTGTAAAAACAGAAGGGGGTATCACCTTTCCTTCATTTTTTTCATTCAAGCTCGAATTTGGCAACATTTCTTTATCCTCCCAAGACCTCCAACCCCTCCCATCTTCAAGGTAAGTAATCCTTATGATCTTGGTGTGAAATTCCATCATTTATACACTAATATTGATGAAATCTTCACAGAAACACATAGATTTTTCAAGAAATTCCTTCAAGAACCCAAAGAAGGGTTTTGCAAGATTTCTTCCAAAAAGTTAAATCCTACACCTTAGACTTACATATATGAAGTTATTATGGAAATATGAGTATGGATTAAGTAATGTAACTCATGGGATAGTGATTGGAAGCCATAGGTGCCTAACCTAGGTTATGTTGGTATTGTAGAGATTGTGAGATGTGTTATTGTGGTATGATTCTTGGGGTAATAGTATTATGTATGCATGCATGTGCAAATTAGGTTTGTGGGAAAATTGATGTATATAAATAAATAAAGATGGGGTTGGGAATGAAGGAAGTATTGTAAAAGAGATTAAAAATCAAAATGCTCAACTAGTATTTGATAAAATGCTCAAATGAGCTGAAACCATGAATACCTTCCTAATTTGTGGTCTATTTTGTTATTTTTCAAGTAGATTGGGATTGCTAAAATTTCTGAAATGTCGTAGTAACTTAAGGAAAGCTTAAACAAGGTATGTATAGCTAAAACCTCGTCTTTTAGAAATGGAGCTCTATCGATGCTTGTGTAAATTTGGTAAGACTGAACTTTGAATTCTTGCTTTGAGTGATACTTTTCTTGAATTGGTGCTGTGACCCTATATTTGTGAAAGATGCATTCCAATATGATCAATGTGCTACTTTTTATAACTTGAAAAGGTGCAAGGAATATGAATCATGTATCGAAATGCTTATATTATAAATTGAGATTGAAGAATGTGAAGTATATGCTAAATGACCTAGATTTCAAGTCAAGTTTAAATTGTGATTAATGTGCCGAATCATGAGGATTCCTCTCTATGCTTATAGCTTGAATTTCTCATGTGTACATGACATCTTGAATTGAGTGGCTTGTTGTTGAGATTGATATTGATGCAAAATATGTGAAAATGATATGAAATGTGGGAAAGAAGCGATTGAGTTATGAAATGTGGCCTTGTGCCAAATATGATGTGATAATTGAGGCCCCAAATGCCTATGAGTTGATATATGTGAAATAAAGATTGAAATGAGATGATTAATGAGAAAGGAACAACGTCTAGGTAAGGCGGCCTAGCCGATCGGGCCGTGATCGGACAACATGACGCACGCATGGTGGTATTATGCTGATATTGAATTTCGAAAATTGAGAATGAGATTGTGATTGAGGTACATGTCTCAAATGAGGCAATCTAGCCGATCGGGTCGTGATCGGACTCCACCCAAGAAAGCGGTGGTATTATGTATGATGATGAACAATATCAAGTGCCCCAAACTAAGTTATGAAAACTATGTGAAAGATTATATGGTTCATTTACTTGATGATGTGGTGACTGTTAAAGCTTTTGATTGACTTTTTGTGATTTCTTATTCTTGTTTGATAGCTCTTTCTAATGAGAAGGTGTTTATGATTTCTCTGTTCTTGTATGATAGTTCTTTCTAACTAGATGGTGTTTAGTTATACATACTAGTGCTATTCGATGGAACTAACGTCCCTTTTGCCGGGGGCGCTACATTTTTAATTGAATGTAGGTGGCTCCATAGTGGATAGTGCCGATCGTGTATAGCGGAGCATCCTCCTTCCCAAAGATCTTGGGGAGCCCTTTTCTCCTTCAAGGGGCTATATTGCACATCTTCTTATCTTGAATTTTCACTTTTGAGGTATAGCCGGAGCCTTGTTACCGGCATTTCTATATTACATTACTCTTCAGTTACGTTTAGAGGCTTCGTACATTTCTATATAAGAATATTGATGTTTGGTAAAGACTTATAACACTTGTGATATTTTGATAATTATGATTTAAGTTTCTAAGGGAAATGAAATGAAAGTTGTAATGAAATACTTACTAAATCTGATTAATAGAGTCCATCTCCTATTTAATCATGAGGTTGTTTAGGTAGAATGTAACCTAACAGGCTTGCTCAGTCGGGTTTACTCAGTTGAGCGCCGGTCGTGCTCCTCGGATTTTGGGGTGTGACAATCTGACCCTGCTCTAGATGCTCAAACTGATACCGCAGCTCTTCCCTCTTAGAGGGTGGAATTTATCGATCCAGGAATAACTGTATGAACTGATCCCAAGTGAGGGGAGGGGAACCTGCTGACCTGACAAGTGCATAGGACTACCACCATCTACGAGCCCTGCCCTCAAGCTAAAAAGTAGTGAAGTCAAATCCATGCGACTCTAATATCCTCATGTTATGCAGTTTGACCCTGCACCTATCTATAAAGTCCTGAGCATCCTCATGACGCTCACCCCCGAAGACTGGAGGATGAAGCCTGGTCCATCTATCCAATAACTTCTGTGGATCGCCATCCACAACTGGCTTGGGCTGGGGTGCCACTGCAGTAACTGGCTGAGCCCCATCTGTGGGTAGTGTACCCGGAGTCTAATATACTACAGCTGCATGACCTGGAGCCTGAGCAGTAGGGGTCTGGGCTCCCCCTACCTGTGAAGTGGTTGGGTCTGCTGGAAATAAACCAGCCTGAGTCATAGTGTCCATGAACCATAGCATGTGGCCCATGACCTCTTGAAATCCTGGTGCTATCATGAAATCTGCCGGGGTAGGCTCAGCTGCGGGCACCTCGCCCTGCTCCTCAATGATAGGATCCCCCACAGGATCTGCTTGTGGTTCTACTGGAATGGCTCTGGGATGCCCTCGTCCCCTACCACGGGCCGGTGCCCTCCCCCTCGACCTCTAGCAATGGGGGGAGCAGCTCCTCCCCAGTCCGGAATGTTAGTGATGCGAGTTCTCACCATCTGTGAGAGAATAAAAGAGGGAAGAGGGAAGTTTAGTGCACTAACCACTGCACGACGGGAAATGAATAAAGAGTAGTCTTTCCTAGTAGCCTATAGCCTCTCGAAGATAAATACAGACATCTCCTTACCGATCAACAAGACTCTATCAGGTTTGCCCATAACTCGTGAGACCTATGTGAACCTAGTGCTCTGATACCATGTTATCACGACCCATTTTCATAATAGGTTAGGAGGGAGCCTGACCCCATTGTCAGGCAAGCCAACACGGAAACATTTCGAAATTCTTTTGTTGCTTTTAGTCATAAATGAGTGAAATAAATCATAAATTTGGAAGTAAGTCAGAAGAGAGAAATACTGTAATAGCATAGTTATACAACCCAAAAATAAATGTCTACCAGAGTGTGTGCCACAACCTGGTGTCACAAGTGTGTGCATCTAGTAGAGTATACAGAAGACATCTCTATCCTACTGTCTAAAATAGGGAAAAGACAGAAAAAGTAAAGGAAGACTCCATCCGGTTACTGAGCGGCATAGGAAGGAAGCAACTTACAGTGGAAGTCTCTGCCGCAAGCTCAAGGGCGCGCACTGAACTGGTAACTAGATGTATCAGCCTTAGACCCTATACAATTAAGTACAGAAGTGTAGTATGAGTACATAAAAAATATGTACCCAGTAAGTATCCCGTCTAATCTCAAAGAAGTAGAGACGAGAGGTCGACTTGATCCACACTGAGGCGATCGACCTGATCCATAAATATCAAGAAACATCAAGAATGCGCACAAAGGCTCATGTATATACAAGGAAACTCTTACAAAGGTTCAACAAGTTCATATGTTCACTTATTATTTCCTTTAAGTCTCTAGCATATCATAAATGATCATATTGGAAATTTAAATAAGAGATATCTCCAAAGTAGGCCTGATGTGGGTCCTAAACTGCCCAAGCAATTAATATCATAGTAGCTACACACGAACTCTCATCACCTAGTACGTACGTAGCCCCCGCATTTAGTAGCAAATACTCATTTATTACACCTATGGGAACAATTCCCTCTTACAAGGTTAGAAAGGAGCTCATCTCGCTCCAAAGTGCAATTCCAATATCAAGAACAATCCCAAGCCCTCAATTCGGAGCCGAATGATCACAAACTAGTTAAATAAAGTAAGAACTAGTCAATAAAGGCTTACAAGGTCGAATTCCAACTATTTAAGTAATTTCCCAACCTTTTTCACAAGTTTCCTAAATTCCGACCTCGGGCCCACGTGCCCAGATTCCGAGATTTTCCGAAGAAAGTTGTTCTCTATAACCTAAGGATCAATAATATATGAATTCTACTTCATTTCATAACAAATTTCGTGGTTAAATCTTGATTTTACTTAAACCCTAGGTCTAGCTCTAACCTCTTTGATTTCACCTAACTTTTAGTGTTTAATCAACTTAATATACATGTATTAAAACTAATAATTAGTGGAATTAACTTACCTTGAAGTGTTATGTTGAAATCCTCTCTTTGGAAGCCCCCAAATTGCCTAAGTGTGGATTAGAAGTGAAATAAATGGCCTTTGAGTTCGAATTAAATGAACTCACTACCCAGCGATTTCCGCTTCTGCGGTGCGATGACCGCTTCTGCGGATCGGGGCTCGCTTCTGCGGATCTGGCCCAATATGCTTGGACCGCTTCTGTGGTCTGGGTCCCGCTTCTACAGAACCTCTTCAGTGGATTCGAAGCCGCTTCTACAGAGCTGGCCTAAGGCGACTGGACCGCTTCTGCGGTCTGGGGATCGCTTTTGCGGAACCGCTCCTGCGGTTTTGAAGCCGCTTCTACGGTTTCCCCTGGCATAGCCATTGGCCTCTTCTGCGATGGTTTGACCATATATGTGGTACCGCTTCTGCAGTCCTAGAACCACAGATGCAGTTATGACAGAAGCAGCAACCTTCAGATATTCTTCAATTTTCCTACTTCGCTCGAACCTCGATCGTTTGACGCTCGAGGATCCCGAGCCCCGCCCGAACATATCGATAAGTCTGAAATCACGAGGCGGACCTACTCAAACCCTCGGAACACCCAAAGCAATGCTAAATATTGGAATTACCCCTAAAACCAAATGAATCAAACTATTGAACTTCAAGTTCTTGATTTTCTTCTAACGGGCCAAAACGCCCTTAAATTACTCGGATTGACACCAAATTTTACGGGAAAGTCTTAACTGATATTTCGGACTTGTACCAAGCTTCAGAACCAAAATTTGAGCCCAGTACCTAGGAAATCATTGATTTCTTAGTTTCTTGAATTATTTAAAACTTCAATTTATCAATTTCCATAAAAAATTCATTACTCGGGCTAGGGACCTCGGAATTCGATTCCGGGCATACACCCATGTTTCATATTTTCCCACGGACCCTCCGGGACCATAAAATCACGAATCCGGGTCCGTTTTCCATAAAAGTTGACCGAAGTCAAACTTGGTCTTTTAAGAGAATCTTAAAGAAACAATTGGACATATTTTTGCTCAAAACTCTTGCAACTCCCGAACCAACCATACCCGCAAGTTATAAATTAGCTAAAGCAAGTGTGGGAAGTATTATTTAAGGGAACAGGGTTCTAAAAGGCAAAACGACCAGTCGAGTCGTTACAGTTGGTGTCGAGCATGACCGTGAGTCTTAACTCGATAATTGTGTACCCTTGATCGATCCTATGAAGGTTGTGGCTGAATATTGGTATTAGTTGTGCCAAGTAGAAGTTGAATAGGACTGGTTATAGCTGACTCTCCCTTGTCAGGATGTTTGACTTGTTGTTATTGTTTCCCTTGCCAAGAAGATTATTAATATGATTGCTCCCTTAATGGGATTGTATTGTGTATTGTGTTGAAAGTAAAGGGAGCGGGTGGTATGCCTACAACAAATGATACTAAAATGGGAGAGGTTGGTATGCCTACCACAAATTATATTAAAATGGGAGCGGGTGGTACACCTACCACAAATGATATTGAAATGGGAGTGGGCGGTACACCTACCAAAAGTGATATTGAAATGGGAGTGGGTGGTATGCCTACCACAAGTGATATTTAAATGGGGCGGTTGGTACGCCTACCATAAGTGTTATTGAAATGGAAGCAGGTGGTACGCCTACCACGAGTGATATTGAAATGGGAGCGGGTGGTATGCCTACCATGAGTGATATTGAAATAGGAGCGGGTGGTACACCTACCGCGAGTGATATTGAAATGGGAGCGGGTGGTATGCCTACCGCGAGATATTGAGAAATGGGATCGGGTTGAACGCCTGCAACAAGATGAGTTGAATATGGAAGTTGCCTTATCTCTTTATTTTGTTCTAGAAGCTAAACTGTAGATGTACGCTCTATTATTCCTGATAATATATTTCTGTTTGTTGCCCCTGAAGCATGCTCCCTTCCCCAGCTTAAATTGTTATTTTCTTGCTGCTTCTCCGTTATACTTGTATATATATATCTGCACAGGTCTATCTGGAGCTTGGTCCTAGCCTCGTCACTACCTTGCCGGGGTTAGGCCAGACACTTACCAGCATATAGGGTCAGTTGTGCTGACACTAAACTCTGTGATCTTTTGCACAAATCCAAGTTTTGGACAGCAGCAGCAGTAGCACGGGAGCCAACCTTTAGTTCAGCGAGACACTGAGGTAGCCTTGTAGACATTCGCAAGCCTGGCGTCTCCTCTATCCTTTATTTTAGTCTGTTATCTCCTTGTACTCGAGACAAATAGTTATATTTCTTTCAGACATTTTATTTAGTACTCTTAGTAGTTCGTGAGTGTTGTGACACCAGTATTGGGTAGAGGCTTATGTTGAATTTTTCGTATTTCTATTAAATTTTCTTTAATTTAAGACTTTCTCTTACTTAATTAATTCCGTTGCTTTTATATTATTACCGATAATTGTTAAGGAGGATCATGTTGTTAATGAAAAAGTAATTAAACTTGGCTTGCCTAGCTCCCATTGGTAGGCGCCATCACGACTCCCGAAGGTGGAAAATCTGGGTCGTAACAAGTTGGTATCAGAGCTCTAGGTTGAATAGGTCTCACAACTCACAGACAAGTTTAGTAGAGTCCGAGGGATCAGTACAGGGATGTCTGTATTTAACCCCCAGAGGCTACCGAGTTAGGAAAAGTTTCACATTTGTTCTTTCTTGTTGTGCGGTTTGGTTTCTCTATGCTAATTGAATTTCTACTCTGTTCTTTTGTAGATGGCAAGAACACGTGCTTCATCATCTTCCGATCAGCAGTCCAAGCCCCAGGCAGCTCCCGCTAGGGGTAGAGGACGAGGCCGTGCTAGAGGCCGAGGTAGGGGCAGAGCTCAGCCCCGAGCAGCAGCACTAGTGGCACAGTCTTATGTTGACTTTGACGAGGAGGTTCCAGCCCCAGCCCCAGCAGTTCCGGTGGGCCCAGCTCAGGTCCTAGAGGGGTTTATTACTACCCCAGTTCTTTAGGACACTTTGGTCCGATTGGTGGGCCTTATGGAGAGTGTTACCCGAGCAAGTTTGCTTCCTGTAGCACCAGCTGTCTCTTAGGCTGGAGGAGGGGCCTATAATCTTGCTACTCGTATTCCAGAGAAGGTAGCTCCCCAGGTTCAGGCTCCAGCAGTTCAGCCAGTTGGAGCAGCTCAGTCGGGTGTGGTAGCCTAGGCCGGTGATGGGGCAGCCATGTGTGCCGATGCTCTATGGAGATTGGATAGGTTCACCAAGCTCTTCACTACTACGTTCAGCGGTGCTTCTTCTGAGGATCCCAAGGATTTCTTATATAGCTGCTACGAGGTTCTTCAGAACATGGGCATTGTTGAGACCAATGGAGTTGATTTTCCTGTATTTTGCCTATCTGGATCCACCAAGATTTGGTGGAGGGATTTCTATTTTGCTAGACCAGCAGGGTCTCCAGCCTTGACCTGGGAGCAGTTCATATATCTATTTCCGGAGAAGTTTCTCCCTATTACACAGCGAGAGGTCTATCGGAGGTAGTTGGAGCGTCTCCATAAGGGATCCATGACAGTCACCCAGTACGAGACCAGGTTTATTGATTTGGCTCGCCATTCCCTTGTTATACTTCCCACTGAGAGGGAGAGAGTGAGACAGTTTATTGATGGACTCATTCAGCCTATTCATCTCCAGTTGGCTAGAGAGGCCAGGAGCGAGATATCTTTTCAGGAGGCGGCAAATGTGGCCCGGAGGATTTAGATGGTATTGTCACAGGGGGTGGTCATAGAGCAGACAAGAGATCTGTCAGCCAGGCCGACTCAGTAGTGCCTCGTCTGGAGGCAGAGATTCGTATGATAGGGGTCAGCCTTCTACGCCCTTTCAGTCAGCTCTTCAGGTCCCCCATGGTACTTCAGGTGGTCGTGGTTCTCAGTCGCATTATCCCGATCAGCAGCCTTGCAGTGCACCATCAGCACCTATTAGTGCACCGCGACTTCAAAGTTTCCAGGGCCGTCCACCGAGGGCTTGTTTTACTTGTGGCGACACGAGGCACATTGCTAGGTATTGCCCTCAAGCTTCGAGAAGTTCTCAGTAGCAGGGTCCCCGTCATATTATTCAGGCACCAAATGTTCCACAGGTCGCCCAACTAGCTAGAGGCGGGGGTAGAGGTACTAGAGGTAGAGGTACTAGAGGTAGAGGTAGAGGTCATAGAGGTGGAGCTCAGACCGCCAGAGGTGGAGGCCAGCCAGCAGCAAGCCGTCCCAGAGAGGTAGACCAGAGTGGTAGGGCCTATCCCCGATGTTATGCTCTTCAGTCTAGGCCCGAGGCAGAGGCTTTAGATGCGGTCATTACATGTACAGTTCTGGTTTATGATAGAGATGCTTCAGTGTTGTTTTATCCGTGGTCTACGTATTCGTATGTGTCATCCTATTTTGCCACATATTTTATCATTCCTAGTGATGCATTGGGTATTCCTGTTTATGTGTCTACATCGGTGGGTAATCCATCGTGGTCGATCGAGTCCATCGATCTTGTGTTGTGGTGATGAGGGGTCTGTAGACTTGTGTAGATCTGTTGCTTTTAGATATGGTCGACTTCGATATTATATTGGGGATGGACTGGTTATCGCCCTATCACGCTATCATGGACTGCCATGCCAAAACTGTGACCTTTGCTTTACTGGGTATGCCTCTTTTAGAGTGGAGGGGGACTCCTGGTCATTCTACCCGCAGTGTTATATCGTATGTGAAGGCTCGACGTATGGTCGAGAAGGGGTGTTTGGATTATTTAGCTTATGTTAGAGATTACAGTGCTGAGATTCCCTCTATTAATTTTATGCCCATTGTTTGTGAGTTCCCGGATGTTTTTCCTTCAGACCTGCCGGGTATGCCATCCGACAGAGATATTGATTTCTAGATTGATCTGGTTCTGGGCACTCAGCCCATTTCTATCCCGCCATATCGTATGGCCCCACCGGAGTTGAAGGAGCTAAAGGAACAGTTGCAGGATTTGCTTGGGAACGATTTCATTAGACCCAGTGTCTCACCTTGGGGTGCTCCGGTGTTATTTGTCAAGAAGAAGGATGGGTCAATGAGAATGTGTATTGATTACCGGTAATTAAACAAGGTAACAGTCAAGAATAAGTATCCACTATCGAGAATTGATGATTTGTTCGACCAGCTTCAGGGTGCCAGGGTATTTTCCAAGATTGACTTGCGATCTGGCTACCATCAGTTGGGATTAGGGCATCCGATTTCCCTAAGCGCACTCGATATGGGCATTATGAGTTCTTGGTTATGTCACTCAGGTTGAAAAATGCCTCACTAGCTTTCATGGAGTTGATAGACTGAGTGTTCAGGCCTTATTTGGACTCGTTCATAATAGTTTTCATTGATGATATATTGATATATTCTCATATCCAGGAGGAGAACGAGCAGCACCTTAGAGTGGTTCTTCAGACTCTGAGGGATAGTCTACTATATGGTAAGTTCTCGAAATGTGAATTCTGTTTGGGTTCAGTTGTATTTGTGGGCCATGATGTATCAGCAGAGGGTATTCAGGTGGACCCAAAGAAGATAGAGACAGTCAAGAACTAGCCTAGACCAGTATCAGCTACAGAGATTCGGAGTTTCTTGGGGTTGGCAGGCTACTGCCAATGGTTCATGGAGGGATTTTCATCTATTGCAGCACCGATGACCAGATTGACCCAGAAGGGTGCCCAGTTCAGATGGTCGGACGAGTGTGAGGCAATCTTTTAGAAGCTCAAGACAGCTCTGACCACAACACCGATATTGGTTTTGCCCACAGGATCAGGGCCTTATATAGTCTATTGTGATGCTTCCCGTATTGGGCTTGGTGCAATGTTGATGCAAGATGGCAAGGTCATTGCCTATGCTTTGAGGCAATTGAAGATTCATGATGAGAAGAACTATCCAGTGCATGATTTAGAGTTGGCAGCCATAGTTCACGCATTGAAGATTTGGAGGCATTATCTGTATGGCATGGCGTGTGAGGTGTTCACTAATCACAAGAGTCTTCAATACTTGTTCAAGCAAAAGGAGTTGCATTTTAGGCAGATGAGGTGGTTGGAGTTGTTGAAGGATTATGATGTCACCATTTTGTATCATCCGGGGAAAGCCAATGTGGTGGCTGACGCTTTGAGTAGGAAGTCAGCTAGTATGGGCAGTCTTGCTTATATTCTGGTTAGTCAGAGGCTGCTTGCTTTGGATGTTCAGGCCTTGGCCAATCAGTTTGTGAGACTAGATGTTTCTAAGCCCAGTCGTGTGTTAGCTTGCACGGTCGCTCGTTCTACATTATTAGAGCATATCTGTGACTGGCAGTTTGATGATCCCCATTTGTGTGTCCTTAGAGACACGGTGCAGCATGGAGGTGCCTAGCAGGTTACCTTAGATACGGATGGAGTTTTGAGATTGTAGGGGCGAGTTTGTGTGCCCAATATGGATGGGCTTCGAGAGTTGATTTTAGAGGAGGCCAATGCGAAGATGTATCAGGATTTGCGGCAGCATTATTGGTGGCATAGGACAAAGAAGGATATTGTAGCATACGTGGCTCGTTGTTTGAATTTTTAGTAGCTTAGTACATGCATCAGAGGCCTGGTGGTTTATTTCAGAGGATTGAGCTTCCCGAGTGGAAGTGGGAGCGGATCACTATAGATTTTGTTACTGGACTTATGCTGACTCAGAAGAAGTTCGATGCGATATGGGTTATTGTTGATAGGCTGACCAAGTTAGCGTATTTTATTCCTGTGGCAGTCTCTTATTCTTCTGAGAGGTTCACTGAGATCTATACTCGGGAGATTGTTCGCCTTTATGGTGTGCCCGTTTCTATCATTTCGAACCGAGGTACGCAATTTACCTCGCACTTCTGGAGAGCAATTCAGCGAGATTTGGGAATACAGGTTGAGTTGAGCACAATATTTCATCCCCAGACGGACGGTCAGTCAGAGCGAACTATTCAAATTTTGGAGGATATGCTCCGAGCTTGTATTATTGACTTTGGAGGTTCGTGGGATCAGTTTTTTCCCTTAGCAGAGTTTGCCTACAACAACAGCTACCAGTCGAGCATCCAGATGGCTCCTTATGAGGCTTTATATGGTAGGCGGTGTCGGTCTTCAGTTGGATGGTTTGAGCCGGGAGAGGCTCGGTTGTTGGGTACAGATTTGGTTCAGGAGGCCTTGGACAAGGTCAAGATCATTCAGGATAGGCTTCGTTCAGCTCAGTCTAGGCAAAAACGTTATGCAGACTGCAAGGTTCGAGATGTGGCATTTATGGTTGGTGAGTGAGTATTGCTCCGAGTGTCTCCTATGAAGGGCGTGATGAGATTTGGGAAGAAGGGAAAGCTTAGCCCTAGGTTTATTGGTCTGTTTGAGATTCTTGATCGAGTGGGAGAGGTGGCTTATAGACTTGTATTGCCGCCTAGCTTATCAGCCGTGCATCCAGTTTTTCATGTATCCATGGTTCGGAGGTATCACGGCGATCCAGACCACGTGTTAGATTTCAGCACTGTCCAGTTGGACAAGAATTTGTCTTATGAGGAGGAGCCGGTAGCTATTCTAGACCGGTAGGTTCGTCAGTTGAGATCCAAGAGTTTGCCTTCTGTTCGTGTTTGGTGGAGAGGTCATGTGATGACCCGGCCCGTTGTCACGTGAGTACCGCCCCGTTTACCCCATATTATGTTGCTCTATGTTTCAATGTCAGTATTTGAGTTGATCGGATAGAATTTAATTGGTTTTAACTGGAAATGAGGCACTTAGCCTCTTAGAAGGAAGCTTGTTTTGGAAAAGTCAACCAGAAGTTGACTATAGTTAGAAGGCTCGGATGTGAATCTCGGTGATTTGGTTAGCTTCGGGGGATGATTTGTGACTTAGGAGTGCGATCGGAATTGAGTTTGGAGGCTCGGTGTAGAATTAGGCTTCAATTGGCGAAGTTAGAATTTTGGCGAATTCCGGTTGATGGGTGAGATTTTAATCCGAGGGTCGGAATGGAATTCTGAGAGTTGTTGTAGCTTCGTTGGGTGATTTTGGATATGTGTGCAAATTTTCAGGTCATTCGGACATCGTTTGGTCGAGTTTTTGATCGAATGTGCAATTCGCAAGTTTTTAAGAAACTTAGGCTTTGATTTGGTGAAATTTGATGATTTTGATGTTAACTATAGTGATTTGATGATTCGATCAAGTTTGAATAAGGTAATAGATCATGTTTGTGCTTTTGGTCGAGGTCCCGGGGGCCTCGGGATGAATTCGGGTGGTTGAACGAGAGTTTTTGAAGTTGCTTCAGGTCTGTGATTTCTGTCATCTGGTATTTTCGCTTCTGCGGAAATGGACCGCAGAAGCGGTTCCACAGAAGCGGTTCCGCAGAAGCGGGTAAGGAAGCGCAGGAGCGATGTTGGTATGAGTTGTGAAGTTCCGCAGAAGCGGAACTTGGTCTGCATTAGCGGGTACGCAGGAGCGGACTTTTGCCACAGAAGCGGATTTGGGGATCCGCAGAAGCGAGTTTCTTGTCGCATAAGCGGTCGTGGGGAAATTTAAGTGAAAACCGCAGTAGCGGATATTTGGACGCGGAAGCGATACCGCAGAAGCGGTTTTGAGAACCGCAGAAGCGAAAAATCGCTGTGGCAGAAGGGTTTATATCATTAATTCATCCGCGAGCTTATGTCGTTTTTTCCTTCATTGTGGGGCAATTTTGAGAGCTTTTAGGTGATTTGGAAGAGGGATTCAAGGAGGATTGATCGGAGGTAAGTTCCTTAGCCTAAATGCATGATATTATGTTAGATTTAATATGGAAATTGGTTGAAATTCATTAAAAAGGGGTAAAGCTAAGGCTTGAGATTTTAATATTTCAAATTGGGAATTGATAGGTCATTTGAGCTTGGATTTGGGAGTTCTTGGTATGTATGGACTTGTGGCGAGACGAGGAATCCGGCAATGTGAGTTTTGTAATTTTTCGAGAAGCGGGCCCGGGGCTCGGGTTTTGCTAGTTTCGAGATTTTTGATATTTTTTGATTGTTTTCAATTGGGTATTGTTCCCTTAGCATATTGTAATGCATTCGCTCTGATTTTGGCTAGATTCGACGCGCGTGGAGGCCGAATTGAGGGGCAAAGGCATTGCGAGCTAGAGATTTCACCGGTTCGAGGTGAGTAATACTTGTAAATGATATCCTGAGGGTTTAAAACCCCGGATTTACACATCATAGTGCTGTATTGTGGTGACTTGCACGCCAGGCATGAGTGTGGGGTAGAGCACCGTTGGGGATTGTGACTTGGTCCATCCCGGCTGTTGATTTTACTGCATGATTGACTGAAAACTACTTTATGCTATCATGATTTGGGTTGATTGCCATGTTTTGGGCTTCGTGCCGATTATTTGAATCCTTCAGGGATTGATATCACTGTTTTGCATTACGTTGCATATTACTTGATCTCAGTCCAAGGTTCTAAATACTGTTTTGCAAACTCAGCCATCTTTCTAAGATTTGTAAACTTAAATGATATTTTACTGACGTTTCGAGCTGAGAACTGCTATTTTACTATTGCCCAAGGGGCTTACGTGCATTTCTGGGCTATGCATGGATCGGGCTGCGCGCCGCAGCGATATGATATTGATATTGCGCTTGGGCTGTAGGAGCCCCTCCGGAGTCTGAACCCCCATAGTGAGCGCGGGTACCCAAATAGATCGGGCTGCACGCAGCAGCGATCATATGCATTGCATTGCATTCACGCATTGATTCCTGTTTGTACTACAAGGCATGACATTCATCACTCTCATATTATTGGCATCCATGCTATTCCTTGCACTGTGTACCAGACACCCTGGTGTTATTTGTGAATAGAGTGCTGTGCCCGAGGGGCTGACTTGTGTGCGGACTTGCACTACCTGATATCACATTCATATGCTTACTGTTGGAAAAAGAATATTTTCAAAAGAGATTTTAAACTGAGCTAGATGTTACTAAAGGATTTTCACGGCTTTACTGTTTTCTTAAAAAGGTTGTATTGTCCTATGTAGCATGATGGAGTGTTCTTACGTGATTTCTTACCGCTCAGTTATTATTTACTCTTATTACCACTGAGTTGGAAGTACTCACTTTACTCCCTGCACCACGCGTGCAGATTCAGGTGTCCCGGGAGCATAGTTGAGCTATTTGCTGCTTCAGAGCTTCTCAGAAGTTGTCGAGGTAGCTGCCTGACGTTCGTAGGACCCGACTCCTCCCCTATCCCTTTATTATTTTCGCATTTTAGAACATCAGTATTACTGAGGATGTATTATTTTGTTATCTTAGAGGCTCTAGACTCATGACCCCAGGTCTTTGGGAGATGTTGGTTATGTCAGTGTTTCATACTGTCTCTATCTCAATTATTTGGTTAATAGACTTATTAAACTGTTAAATTAAATGCTATAAACTGGTAATGGGATATGATTGGGTTGTGAGTGTTAATTGGTCAGGCTTGCCTAGCAATGGTGTTGGGCACCATCACGACCGGGATTGGGGTCGTAACAGGTCAGCCTCCTGAGGCATCAACCTGGGAGTCCGAGTCCGATATGCGGAGCCATTATCCTCATCTTTTTTCCGACTCAGGTACTTCTTTCTTCTATCCGTTCGAGGACGAATAGTTGTTTTAGAGGTAGAGAATATGATGACCCAAAGGGTCATCACTTGTTTTCTTATTCATTCTGTTCTTCTGAGGCCTTGAAAACCTTAATTAGGGTTGCCTCAATTTGCGTGCGCAGTCCGGGTGCATAGCCGGAAAGAATAAATATGGATTTTGTGAGAAAATTTCTAAATTTTGATATTAAAATAAATAAATTTGACTTCGGTCAATATTTTGGGTAAACGGACCTGGACCCGTGATTTGACGGTCCCGGAGGGTCCGTAGGAAAATATGGGACTTGGGCGTATGCCCGGAATCAAATTCCGAGGTCCCAAGCTCGAGAAATGAATTTTTGTGTGAAATTGTTTTCTGGAAATAATTAAGGAAATTGGAAATGAAATTTGATTAGAACACTATGGTACCGGGCCCGTATTTTGGTTTCGGCGCCCGGTACAAGTCTTATATATGATTTAAGCACTTTTTGTAAAGTTTGGTTTAAAACGGATGTCGTTTGACGTGTTTCGGACTCAAAATGGAAATTTGATTTTTTATGAAAATTTGAAAGGAATCATGGATTTTAAGGCTTAATTCGATGTATATGATGTTATTTTGGCGATTTGATCGCATAGATAAGTCCTTATGATGGTTTTGAGGTTGTGTGTATGTTTGGTTTGGAGCCCCGAGGGCTCGGGTGAGTTTTGGATAGGCCATGAGTGCATTTTGTGCCTTTGAGAAAAAATCTGCCATTTCAATTCTGCAATCTTCGCATTTGCAAAGAAGTTCTGGAAAATGCGAGCTCACAAATGCGAGATACGGAGTCCTGCAGCAGGGTCACAAATGCAACCATTTGGTCCGCAAATGCGAAGTGGTGCCTGTCGCAAATGCGACATTTAGGCTCGCAAATGCGACTATGGGACTTTCGCAAATGCGACACTTTTGGTTGCAAATGCAAAAGTCCCTCCCTTTGCCCAGTGTTCGCAAATGCGAACATAACTTCTTAATTCCTATAAATGGTCGGGGTTTGCAATTGCGAACCCCAGATCACATTTCCCACATTTGCAACCTGCATATTTTACACTTAGCCGAATTCTGAACCATTTTCAACATTCTTTCAAAACACAAACTCCTTGGGCGATTTTTCACGAACACGTTTTCTTCCAAATCATTTGTAAGTCAATTTTTACTCATTTCTTTCAATCATTAACATCATTTAACATGTTTTCAACTTAAAATCAATGATTTTCATGGGTGAAATTGAGGTTTTTGGGTAGAACCTAGGTTTTTCTAAAATTGAGGATTTGGACCTCGATTTGAGGTCCGATTTCAAAACAAATCATATATTTGGATTCGTGGGGGAATGGGTAATCGAGTTTTGGTTTGAACCTCGGGTTTTGACTGCGTGGGCTTGGGGTAATTTTAGAATTTTTAGGCAAAACTTTGGGAAATTCATTTTTATGTGTTCAAATTGATTCATTTAGTGTTTATTAATGTAATTAAGTAACTTGTGGCTATATTCGAGCGGACTGGAGGTGGAACCACGGGGTAAAGCTATAGTTTAGGATTGAGTTGAATTCAAAGCATCGAGGTAAGTGTTCGGTCTAACCTTAGCTTGAGGGATTAGAAGTTGAGTCATAATTGCTACTTGTTTTGTGTTGAGTACGACGTATGGGCATGGTGACGAGTATCCATATGTTGGTGTCGAGCATGACCGTGAGTCTTAATTTGATAATTGTGTACCCTTGATCGATCATATGAAGGTTGTGGCTGAATATTGGTATTAGTTGTGCCAAGTAGAAGTTGAATAGGACTGGTTATAGCTAACTCTCCCTTGTCGGGATGTTTGACTTGTTGTTATTGTTCCCTTGCTGAGAAGATTATTAATTTGATTGTTCCCTTACCGGTATTGTATTGTGTATTGTATTGAAAGTAAAGGGAGCGGGTGGTATGCCTACCACAAATGATACTGAAACTAGAGCGGTTGGTACGCCTACCACAAATGATATTGAAATGGGAGCGGGCGGTACGCCTACCAAAAGTGATATTGAAATGGGAGTGGGTGGTATGCCTACCACAAGTGATATTTAAATGGCAGCGGGTGGTACGCCTACCACAAGTGATATTGTAATGGAAGCAGGTGGTACGCCTACCACGAGTGATATTGAAATGAGAGCGGGCGGTACGCCTACCACGAGTGATATTGAAATGGGAGTGGGAGGTACGCCTACCACGAGATATTGAGAAATGGGATCGGGTTGCACGCCTGCAACAAGATGAGTTGAATATGAAAGTTGCCTTATCTCTTTATTTTGTGCTAGAAGCTAAACTGTAGATGTACGCTCTATTATTCCTGATATTATATTTCTATCTGTTGCCTCTGAAGCATGCTCCCTTCCCCAGCTTAAATTGTTATTTTCTTGATGCTTCTCCGTTGTACTTGTATATATATATCTGCATAGGTTTATCTAGAGTCTGGTCCTAGCCTCGTTACTACCTCACTGGGGTTAAGGCCAGACACTTACCAACACATGGAGTTGGTTGTGCTGATACTACACTCTACGCTTTTTTGCATAGATCCAGGTTGTGGACAGCAGCAGCAGTAGCACGGGAGCCAACCTTCAGTTCAGCAAGACACCGAGGTAGCCTTGCAGACGTCCGCAGGCCCGGCGTCTCCTCTATCCTTTATTTTAGTGTGTTATCTCCTTGTACTCGAGACAAACAGTTATATTTCTTTCAGACATTGTATTTAGTACTCTTAGTAGTTCGTGAGTGTTGTGACACTAGTCTTGGGTAGAGGCTTATGTTGAATTTTCCGCATTTCTATTCAGTTTTCTTTAATTTAAGACTTCCGCTTACTTAATTAATTTTGTTGCTTTTTGTGACGACCCAACCCGTCGTCTCGTGAGTTACAACCCCATTCTTCCTATTTTCTATTTTTACATGCTTCGTTATCCGTGTCATATGTAATCGAGTTGATTTGGAGTGATTTTGATAAGAAATGAGACACTTAGTCTCTTTAAGGAAGACTTAGTTGGAAAAGTCAACCGTGAGTTGACTTATGTGTTAGAGGGCTCGGATTTGAATTCCGATGGTTCGGTTAGCTCCGGGAGGTGATTTTTGACTTAGGAGTGTGATCAAAAGTAATTTTGGAGGTCCGATGTAGAATTAGGCTTGAATTGGCGAAGTTAGTATTTTGGCAAATTTCGGTTGATAGGTGAGATTTTGATTCGAGGGTCGGAATGGAATTCCGAGAGTTCATGTAGCTTCATTGGGTGATTTTGGATACGTGTGCAAATTTTCAGGTCATTCAGACATCGTTTGGTCGGGTTTTTGATCGAATGCGCATTTCGGAAGTTTTGAATAAACTTAGGCTTGAATCCGATGTAATTTGATAGTTTTAGTGTTGTTGGATGTATTTTTATGATTGGAACAAGTTTGAGTAACGTTATAGGATGTATTGGTATTTTTGATTGAGGTCCCGGGGGCCTCGGGGTGTTTTCAGATGGCTAACATGAATTTTTGAAGTTGGAAAATGCTGCAGAAATGCAGCAGTCAGTGCACATCAATTTTGTTCTATGTGATCGCAGGGCTCTAATGCGATCGCATAGGTTTAGCTACAGTACCCAGGAATTTGTTCTATGCAATCGCATAGGGTTAGCTACAGTACCCAGGAATTTGTTCTATGCAATCGCATAGGGTTAGCTACAGTGCCCAGGAATTTTGTTCTATGCGATCGCTTAGTGTTAGCTACAGTACCCGGACAGAATGTTAAAAATATTTCATCCGCGAACCCAACCCATTTTTCCACCATTTTTGGTCATTCTTGAGAGCTTTTGGACGGGAATTGAAGGGGTTTTGACGGGAAGTGATTGGAGGTAAGTCCTATGAACTAAATACATGATTTTATTGTAAAATCATCCTTGAAATTTATGAAAATATAGCCAAATTATAAGAAATTAGGGCTTGAGATTGAAATTCTAAATTTAGGATTTGAAGGGCCATTTGTGGTTCGATTTGGGTGATCTTGGTATGTACGGACTCGTGTCAAGATAAGGAATCCGTTGATGTTAATTTTATAATTTTTTGAGACGTGGGCCCGGGGCTCGGGTTTTGCAAATTTCGTGAATTTTGATATTTTTTGATTGTTTTCGATTGGGTATTGTCCCATTTGCATATTGTGATGTATTCGCTCTGATTTTGGTTAGATTCGACACGCGTGGAGGCCGATTTGAGGGGCAAGGGCGTCGCGAGCTAGAGATTTCACCGGTTCGAGGTTAGTAATACTTGTAAATGATATCCCGAGGGTTTGAAACCCCAGATTTACACATCATAGTGCTGTATTGAGGTGACTTGCATGCCGGATATGAGCGTGGGGTAGAGCACCATTGGGGATTGTGACTTGGTCCGTCCCGGTTGTTGATTTTACCGTGTATTTGACTGAAACTACTTGTATCATCATACTATAGGCTGACTGCCATGTTTGGGCTTCGTGCCAACTATGTGAATCCTTCGGGGATTGATATTATTGTTTTAGCATATCTTGCATATTATTTGATTTCAGTCCAAGGTTTTAAATACTGTTTTTGCAACTTAGTCATACTTCTAAGTTTTGAAAACTCAAATGATATTTTAAAGGATATTTCGGGCCGAGAACAAGTGTTTTACAAATGCCCAAAGGGCTTATGTTGATTTCTGGACTGAGCATGGATCGGGCTGCGCACCGTAGCAGTAATTTTGAAACAGTGGTAACAATGACACTGTATGATGTGACTTGAAACAGTGGTAACAATGACACTGTATGTTGTAATTGGTCAGGCAACAATGGCTGACTGGTCAGGTAACAATGACTGACCAGGAATTAATTGATGCCACAAGATGGCTTGATATTGCGCTTGGGCTGTAGGAGCCCCTCGGAGTCTGTACACGCCCCCAGTGAGCGCCGTCGACGATAAATAAATGGAGCGGGCTGCACGCCGCAACGGGTACTAGAGTGTACCATCATATGCATTGCATTGCACTCATGCATTTGTTCTTATTTTGTAATGTTGTCATGACATTCAGCACTCATATCATTGGCATCCATGCTACTTCTTGTACTGTTTCCAGATACCCTGGTGTTATTTGTTAATGGAGTGCTGTGCCCGAGAGGCTGATGTTGTACTTTGTGAGTTGGGAGTGAGCCCGCGGGGCTGATACTGTGCTGAGAGGTTGATATTGAGCCCGAGGGGCAGATTTCTGACTATTTCTTACTTGTTGAAATTATTTTTGCAACTGTTGAAAAGGAATATTTTCAAAAGAGGTTTTAACTGAGCCTAGATGTTTTCCAAAGGATTTCACGGTTTTAATGTTCTTCTCAAAAGGGGTTGTATTGTTCTATATAGCATGATGGAGTGCCTTACGTGATTTCTTGCCTTCAGCTATTATTTACTTTTATTACTCACTGAGTTGAAGAACTCACTTTACTCCCTGCACCTCACATGCAGATGCAGGTATTGGTTTACCCGGTAGCGCGTTTGAGCAGTTGAGGATTTGCTATCGTAGCTGAGCAAGTTGACCGCCAGCGTTCGCGACACCAGATTTCTCCCTTTCGATTTCAGATTTTATTCTATGTATTATAGGCTTTGTAGTTGTATTACAGATCTTTCTAGATGCTCATGACTTGTGACACCCCGGTCGGGCTGAGTTGGGTTGGATTTCTGCATATTTTTATCTATATTTCCGCTCTTTGGTATATTAAACCAGGTTGCACTATAATTGCGTTAAATAATTATTTTAAAAGGATGAATTGGGTTGACTGGCTGGCCTTGCCTCCACGAGAGGCGCCATCAAGATCAGGTTTGGGATTTGGGTCGTGACACTTTTATATTATTACCGATAATTGTTACAGAGCATCATGTTGTTAATGAAAAAGTAATTAAACTTGGCTTTCCTAGCTCCCATTATTAGGCGTCATCACAACTCCCGAAGGTGCGAAATTCGGGTCGTAACAGTATGGTAACTTTATTCTGTATTTGATTGTGTTAGTCAAATATATATATATATAAATATAAATATAAATATAAAAATATATATATATATATATATATATAAATATATATATATATATATATATATAAATTGAATTTGAATTAAAATATAATTTTGAATTTTATAGATAAAGTTTTAAAATTTGAATGAAAATAAAAATAAAAATAAAAATAAAAAGAAATTTATCTTTTATTATTTTTCGTTCAAGAATATTAGTTTTGAATCATTAAATTATGTGAAAGGTTTCTCGAATTTCAACAAGAGAGATATTGGTTTCTAATTGGTAGTTTCTATATTGATTTTCAAGTGTAACAAGAAGTATATTTTAAAAAAATGGTATGACGCCAAATATTTGTTTTTTTTAAAATGTAAAAAAAAATTATTTCAAAATGTGATTATTTTTTAAAATATAATGTAATTTTAAAAATAAAAGGATAAGATATTTATGAGTTTTAGTAGAACATTTCCAAATTATTATAATAGAAGTCATATCATGGATGAAATCAAGTAACCGAAATCTAATGGAATATTTACATAAATATCCGGCCAGATTTATCGTTGATATTTTATAGCTGACATATATAGATGATATACTAACAATACATGATTATACACATATTATATATGGATTATATATAAATTTCATATCCTTTAATTTTTTAATTTAAGTAGTTAGGTGAGCACATATTTAGGTTAAATAGATAAAGCCAAAAGAAAATTATGAAATAATTTTAACCAAAGATTAAAAATATAAATAAATTTCTTCTGTACACAATTTCTATTAAAATTAATCCTTTTATAGCTAAATAAATTAATTTTTTGTTATAAAAGAAAGAAAGACATAAAAAAAGATAAAAAATAAATATAGAAAAAAAAGTATGAAAAATCTACGAACCAGAAAATAGACAGGGCAACGAATTTCTTCTTCTCTTTTATCTCTGTTGAGTATAAAAAATTTGGAAGCTGATCTCATCGATTTAACACATTTTTTCCACTCAAATACATATATTATAAGATAAGGATATCTTAGAATATATTTTTTTCTAATTTACACAGTGTCGTTTTTTAAAAATTACTATTACTAACAAACTGATATAATATTCGAATATGAATTTAGATACAATTTGAGTTGTTTGCATTGATGTTGAGCCAAGCATGGTGTCGAGAAAAAGCTACTTGGTAATTTTAAGACAATATGTGCAATGTTATATAATAACAATTAACTAATTTAACATTTAATGATTCAAACAAAAATAATTATACATATAGGGTATTCAAAATTTAAAAACTGTGGCTAGAGATATCCATAAACTCAAAATAGAGCCAAATTGAAATAAAGTTTCTATAACGACCCGACCGGTTATTTTGGGCCCTAGCACGTCATTCAGCAGTCTGAGGCCATGAGCAGTTTCATTTCAGGTATTGTGACTTAACGTGTGGTCGGAATTGAATTTCGGGAAGTCCAGAATTGATTTGGAAGGAGAATTCTTGTTTCGGAAGCCTAAAGTTGAAAGAATGAACTAGGATTGGAATTTTGAGTAAACGACCTCGGAATCGGGATCTGAAGGTTCCAGCAGGTTTGTATGATGATTTTGGACTTGGGCGTACGCCCGGATTGGATTTTGGATAACCGGGAGCGTTTTGGCGCCTATTGTGGAAGTTAGTATTTTGGAAGAAATTTCTTAAGTTTGGCTTGAAGTGCATTTCAGTTCTATTGATGTCCGTTTGGGATTCTGAGTTTGGGAATAGCTCCGTATGGTGATTATGGAGTTAGGAGTGTGATCGGAAGTGAATTCGGAGGTCCGTAGGTCATTTTGAAGTCATTTGGCTAAAGATAGAAAATTGAAGGTTTTGAGAAGTTTGACCGGAAGTGGACTTTTTGATATCGGGGTCGGAATCTGATTCCGAAAGTTGGAGTAGGTCCGTAATGTCGAATATGACTTGTGCGCAAAATTTGAGGTCAATCAGACGTGATTTGATAGGTTTAAGCATCGAAAGTAGAAGTTGGAAGTTCTAAAGTTCATAAAGCTTGGACTGGGGGTTGATTCATGATTTTAGTGTTGTTTGATGTGATTTGAGGCCTTGAGCAAGTTCGTTATGTGTTTTGGGTGTAACGACCCGACCGGTCGTTTTGAGCCCTAGCGCATCGTTCAACAGTCTGAGGCCATGAGAAGCTTCATTTCAGGTGTTAAGACTTGTACGTGTGGTCGGAATTGAATTTAGGGAAGTTCGGAGTTGATTTGGGAAGAGAATTCTCATTTCGGAGGCTTAAAGTTGAAAGAATGAATTAGGATTGGATTTTTGAGTAAACGACCTCGGAATCGGGATCTGAAGTTTCCAGCAGGTTCGTATGATGATTTCCGACTTGGGCGTATTCCCGGATTGGGTTTTGGATAACCCGGGAGTGTTTTGGCACCTATTGTGGAAGTTGGCATTTTGGAAGAAATTTTATAAGTTTGGTTTGAAGTGCATTTCAGTGTTATCGATGTCCGTTTGGAATTTCAAGACTGGGAGTAGCTCCGTATGGTGCTTCTGGAGTTAGGAGCGCGATTGGAAGTGAATTCGGAGGTCCCTAGGTCATTTTGAAGCCATTTGGCTAAAGATAGAAATTTGAATGTTTTTGAGAAGTTTTACCGGAAGTGGACTTTTTGATATCGGGGTCGGAATCCTATTCCGGAAGTTGGAGTAGGTTCGTAATGTCAAATATGACTTGTGTGCAAAATTTGAGGTCAATCGGACATGATTTGATAGGTTTAAACGTCAGAAGTAGAAGTTGGTAAGTTCAAAGTTCATAAAGCTTGAATCGGGGCATAATTCATGGTTTTAGCGTTGTTTGATATGATTTGAGGCCTCGAGCAAGTCCGTAACGTATTTTGGGATTGGCTGGCAGGTTTGGTTGAGGTCCCGGGGGCCTCGGGTGGATTCCGGGTAGTTAACGATTTGAAGAAGGGGCTAGGGCTGCTGCTTCTGGTATTTCCGCTTCTGCGGATTTGGGACCGCAGAAGCAGCCCCGCATAAGTGAAGAAGAAGCCGCAGAAGCAGCTGGAGATGGAGCAGCCCAGGACCGCAGAAGCGGCCCAAGATCCGCAAAAGCGGAACCACATATGCGGTGGGCCGTCCGCAGAAGTGGAAATTGGGCTGGAGCCCAGGACTGCAGAAGCGGCATTTTTGACCGCAAAAGCGAAACCGCATAAGTGGATATAATTCCGCAGAAGCGGAAATAGCTAGGGCAGAATGGTTGTTTTAAAATCGGATATTTGGCCATTTCTCTCATATTTTTCATGGCTGGGCGATTTTGGGGAGCTTCAAGAGATGGTTTTCATCATCAATGATAAGGTAAGTCATCCCCACCTATCTTCAGTTAAATACATCAAATGCGTATGGATTTAAGCATGAAATTTTGTAGAAATAGTTGGGGTTTTGGTAGGAAGACCTAGAAATTTTATTCTTGGAATTTAACTACGATATTGAGTATGGAATTTAGAGGAAATTATATATTTGAGTTCCTAAGGTCATGGGCAAAGTTTATCTTCGAAAAATTTCGGATTCCGGGCACGTGGGCCCGAGGGCATTTTTGTCAACTTTTTGTTCGGGGTTAGGAATTGTTACAAATTGGGTTGTAAAGTTTAATTGAGCATATATTAATGGATTTGTATGACCGTTGGCTAGTTTTGGAGCATTGTGCATTGGTTCGAGCGTTCGAAAGAATGTAGAGTGTCAGTTATGAGTCTTCGGAGCGAGGTGAGTCTCCTTTCTAATCTTGTGAGGGGGAATTTACACCATAGGTGAGTTAAATTGGTAATGTGCTCCTATTTGTGGGGGCTACGTACGAACGAGGTGACGAGAGTCCGTGCGTAGCTACTATTATGCTATTGTCCGGGTAGTCTAGGACCCAAAATTATGTTATTTTTGGATTAATTTTGAACCCATTGATGGTTTGTATAGCTTAAATCACATTAAATTAATAAATGGATTTCTAAAAAGACTTAAGCTTCGTTTTCTCAAATTATTAAAGATAATTGACCTTTCTTGGATAATTGCTCCATGTTGACTTCTTGACTGACTGTTTGTCTGTATGTGTTTATTTTGGAACGGGCCGAACGCCTTGACAGATAAATAGATGCATCTATGGTTCGGGCCGTTCGACCCTCGGCAGTGCACAATTTACATTCTTGTTGGATCGGGCAGTCGCCTCAGTGTGATTTGCGCATGTTATTTGTCGTTTGAGGATTTTTAAACGTGAAATTTACCCTTTGTCGCTTGAGATAAACTGATGAAATAATAAAGAATAAACCTTGAAAGCCCCTGATTATTTGTTGAAGGTGTTTACCTATTTTCTAGCTTCACGAATTAAAACTACTATATAAATCCATGATTTCACTCACATTTCCAGAATATTGTTAGTTGACCTCTAGTGAGTGTCGAAGTTGGCCATCTCGTCTCTACTTCTTCGAGATTAGGCAGGATACTCATTGAGTACACGTTGATTACGTACTCATACTACACTTCTGTTCATTTTTATTGGACAGGTATATATATACCTCTAGCTACCTACTGGGCGTAGCAGCGCGGATGATTCTGGGACTAGGTGAGCTGCATTGTTCGAGGCGACCCGCATCTAGTTTTGTTCCTTTCAGCATATTTATATTTATTCCCTGTCCACTGTATTTTGGACAGATGTTGTATTTTATTTTCCTTATCAATAGATGCTCATGCACTTGTGACACCGGGTTCTGGGATGGTTTTTGAAAGATGTGTTCTAGTAGTTATTACTTAATTTGAATTGAAGTAGAGATTGTTTTAATTATGAAAAATGAAAGGAAAAATCCTAGATTTTTTAAAGGTATTAAAAGAGAATTTAATTGATAATTTAGTTGGCTTGCCTGACAGCGGTGTCCGGCGCCACCACAACCCTTAGTGTATTTTGGGTCGTGACAACAAAGTAGAGATTGTTTTAATTAGGAAAAATGGAAGGAAAAATCCTAGATTTTTTAAAGGTACTAAAAGAGAATTTAATTTATAATTTAGTTGGCTCACCTGACAGAGGTGTCCGGCGCCACCACGACCCTTAGTGGATTTTGGGTCGTGACAATATGGTATCAGAGCACTAGGTTCCCGTCGGTCTCACGAGTCATGAGGAAGTCTAGTAGAGTCTCGCGGATCGGTACAGAGACTTCTGTATTTATCCTCGGGAGGCTACAAGGCTGTTAGGAGTTCTTCCCTTATTGATTTCTTTCTCGTGCGGTTCAATTCCTTTGAGGCTTATGCCTTTGATTTCTTCCTACTCAATCTTACGCGAGCGCGTGTTATAAATCGAAAATTGAAGGATTATAATGGCACTACAAATGTGGTGCGGGATGATTCTCCTGGTATAGTTGATTGGACTAACATAGTCGCTTTATGGAAGGATATTCTAGTGTTCAGCCCAGTGACAGAACTTCTAAAAGCCTTGAGGCTAGGCACAGGTTGCAGCGATGCTTATGAGTGATTATTCCGTAGTATTGGTGTGATAGTGGGATGTTTGCCCGCGCGTCGGGGCAGTGAATGAAATGAAGGGAGGTTTACTCAGCGTGTAATCAAGGGATTCAGTATTTATTCTCGGCAGGGGAAAGGCAGTCGGACTAAGAATAGTCAGATGAGGGCTGGTGAAGGTAATGAGACTTGGTATTTTCAAGCGTGGTGGAGCTTTCTTTTATGAGAGGGTGTCGTGGTCCTGATTGAACGTACTAAGTTTATTGGTGTTACAATCTGCTACAATTCGCCTTTAATAGTATTGGAAATACAACTGTCAGATATCGCATGGTGCAGTGGTTTAAGATCGAATCAGAATTCCTAATGTTGACGGATCGATAAAGATGACCTTTGGAAAGGTTTAAAAGTTAGCAGCCATTGTGGGTTCAAGTGCAGCGAAGATAGAGTTTATTTAAGGCAGCAAATGAGCAGCAAAGTTTGAGGAAAGATGTGTGGGAAGTGTCAAGTGGTGTCAAAATTTCCTAGAAGGCCAGGTATATGAAGCAACGGTCAAGTGGGTGATTAAAGAAGCGAGTTTGAACAAAGTGGGAGAGTGGCGGACGTTGCATATGGGCTTGGTAGTAGGATGACTACGCGCCAAAGGAGAGATTGGAATGATCTGGGATTTTAGCGACTGGCCATTGAAGTCTGCGGATGTAAATTGAAGTGTGTGCCATTATGCGGCAGGAGATTTGGTATAACGGGAAGGAGCTACTTGAAATGAAGAAGGATGCAACATAACTCTGAATTTGGAAAGGTGTTGCCGCATATTTAATTTATGTCTATGAGGAGTGAACGGACTGGTGCGGCTAGAGAGTGAGCTTGGACTCATGATTTGGTTGTTGATGTTATAGTGATTGTATCCCGTGCAGCAGCATTTGGAAGGTGTCAGGAAGTGATTTCCGCAGGAGGGTTATTTCCCGTGAGCGGATTAGCGGTCGCGTGGTTGGCGAAGCTTCTGCAAAGAATTATATTGGTTATCCAACAAAGAGATCGATCGTGCGAATGTGGATGATGATTCAGAATATGAAAGATGGGGAATTACAGAAAGATTTCGAGAATTTGCGGCGGATGATTGCGTAAGGTTATATCAACAAGAGATAAAGGAGTCTGGTGAGTTCCAGAGTTGTGTAATAGTGGCTTTAAGCTAAGTGGGAGAGTCCCACCGACAAAGATTGGGTTGCATGGTTAACTACTTGCGAGGTTTTTGTTTATCTGCATATCAATGGGTTGTTTCGGCTACGGGAAAAGACCATAAGTGGTAATTTGAGCGAATAAATTGTTGGAGGCATGCTATGGTTGGCCTTAGTGGCTCATGTTCGGACTTGGAAAAAGGTTCAGGATTTATGCCTTGTATAGATACAGGTTTCAGAGGAAGTGATTTCGTCGGGTGCTTCGCCGAGAGAGTATTCGTGTGTTATAAGATTTATGAAGTGGATTATATTCGAGACCAAGTCAGAGCAGGTGTCTCTCAATAATAGTCCTAGTGAATTTAGAAGTTAAAGTGTGGTGCCCAATGATTTCGAGCCTATGAGTACAGTTATGAATCAAGCTTTGTAGCAACTTATGAGAAGGTGCCCAGAATGTTCTATGATATTTTGACTTGTGGCGTAGCATTTCAGAGATATGAAATAGTTCATGGGATTTGAGACAGCATGGTTTTGTGATTCAAGGTCACTCGGGGTGAGTGTAGATGGAGTATATTATGTGTTGAATGGAGTTAGTCTTATTTCTAAGGCAAGCAAGGATGAATTGGAAGAAGGTAGATTGATTAGCCATAGTTGAATTTGGCATGTTGGGGTCTGTGATCAGTTCATTTAGCGTGATCGAGTTATGCGTATGATTTGTGGCGGTACGTGTGAGGTTTGTCGGCCGCCGTAATTGATGTTATTCATAAGCATTCTTCTGTTATAGCTTGTTAAGTGGAAGCGGATTCCGGAAGGAATATGGTGGCTTGGGCCACTACTTAGAGATTTGCATGTCCTATGGTTATGGGAATTTACCTGTGTGTTTCTATGATTCTCCTAAAGTGAGGTAAGTGAAAAGTTCGTATATGATAAAGTGTTAAAATATTAATGATTTCGGAGTTATGATGAGAATCGTGTTCTATCGTATATTGGCATATTGGGGGCGGTGAGCGGTATGGGAATTTGAAGTGAGGGTCAAGGTTGCAATTCGGTGTTGACAAGGATGTCACGGGCTCGGATGAGCAAGGAAAGGGTTGAATGATTAAAGTAAATTGGTATTGTATTCAGCGTCACCGAAGATCGATGTGTTATGAAAGAGGCTTTGCATCCTGGTTAAGGATTCTTGACCGCTTTTCAGCATTAGTGCAGCCAATAGTTTAGATGTGCAGACCCGTTATTTATTTCGGAAGATTATGGGAGCGTGTCCCACGGGAAGATTGTATAAGTGTGACATGTAGTCACTTGATTGACTAAAGATTGAAATCAAGTATGAGGAATTTGGGTAATATCACTACTTTGAGAATTTATGCCTGGATGGCACTTTGTTTATTGGGTTATGAACCGAGGAGGTTTGCTCCGGTTATGACGGTTGTTCTTGTGTGTTATGAGAAGAGGGAAATTAGTATGGATCTTTGAAAGGTTATTGGCTTAATTTGATGTGATCAGGATCGACCTGAGGTCGGTGGATGGGTTTAAATGTGAATATGTGATCTATGACAGGCCAGTTGTGTTCATTTCAGTAATGCGCTCCTTATGGAGTAGTCAGGGTTTGTCATCTCGTTGTCAGATATTTCATGAAGTGATACATTACACCGTGTGAGTTGTGAGACGGCCTGAGAAACTATGTATGTGTTGAGGACCCACATGGGAATGTCGTATCATGAGCAAAATGGATCTTGAGATTTAGATCTTGTACCACACCTCAGTTGTGCTTGAGTTTTGTAGCCTATAGCGCTATGTGTTTTCTCAGGGATGGTATTATGCACTTAGCGTGCTTGTGATTGAAATTCAATATTTTTATTTGTAATGAGCAATTTTATCTCGATGTGCATCTCCTTATGTGAGTTCTACGTGTGGATCGGGTGGCATGCCGCCATAGGCATGTTATTTGGATGGGGTGGCACGCCGCCATGGTTATGTTGCGAGGATCGGGTGGCACGCCACCATGGTTATGCTGTGTGGATCGGGTTGCGCGCCATAACAGTCTGATGTTGAGTATAGTTTTCTATATGCTATTTTGTATGATTTGCTTCCTGTTTTATAAGGAGAGTCCGTAATAGTGCGTGAGTTAGGTAATTCCTTCCAGAGTTCAATTTCCTGCTTGTGTTGTGTTCGGATTGGTGGCCTATTGGCACATTGTGGTGTCATATGAGACTTTTGATCGCATTCGGAGTGGCTTATTGCCTGAGCAGTTCGTACTGGGTGAGACAAGATTATGGGATTTAGGATCAGTGCAACCTGATTATATGAAGTATATTAAGGAGCAAAGATCATTATTTGGTTCAGAATGTGGTAATGTTTCTTGTCAGAACTATAGACTCGATGATTGGTTGACTCGACAGTTGATTATGAATTTCGGCACATCTCATCGGTCGTGGCGGTATTGTAAGAGTTAGAGTAAGACTTGCGTGTGTCATATGGTGCAATGGGAGCATCTGATTCGTTGAATTTGGGCTAAGTTGATCAGAAAATATTATCGTGGTCCTGTGGATTAAGTGTTGCAAAGTAAGAATCCAGCAAAGTTATGCATTCATGTCTGAATACAGCGTGTAGTGATTGATATGGTGATCGTATGTTGGAAACATGCCTGGCATAGATTTTCGGATGTTGGAATCGGGCTCTAAGGCTTATTTGCTCGAATAAAAAGGGAATATCTTTAGAATTTATCGAGCCAATGTGCTCAACTAAGTTGTGGTAGCACGGGAAGGTGCATGAGGTGCTAAACAGTGATTTCAAACTACTTCAGTATAGTTCTCAGCACGTTCGAGGATGAACATATGTTTAAGTGGGAGAGAATGTAACGACCAGATCGGTTGTTTTGAGCCCTAGCGCGTCGGTCAGCAGTCTGAGGCCATGAGCAGCTTTATTTCAGGTGTTAAGACTTGTACGCGTGGTCGAAATAGAATTTTGGGAAGTTCAGAGTTGATTTGGGAAGATAATTCTCATTTTAGAATCGGGATCTGAAGGTTCCAGCAAGTTCGTATGATGATTTCGGACTTGGGCGTATGCCCAGATTGGGTTTTGGATTACCCGGGAGTGTTTTGGCGCCTATTGTGGAAGTTGGCATTTTGGAAGAAATTTCATAAGTTTGGTTTGAAGTGCATTTCAGTGTTATCGATGTTTGTTTGGAATTTCGAGACTGGGAGTAGCTCCATATGGTGATTCTGGAGTTGGGAGCGCTATTGGAAGTGAATTCGGAGGTCCGTAGGTCATTTTGAAGCCATTTGGCTAAAGATAGAAAGTTAAAGGTTTTTGAGAAGGTTGACCGGAAGTGGAATTTTTGATATGGGGGTCAGAATCCGATTTCGGAAGTTAGAGTAGGTCCGTAATGTCAAATATTACTTGTGTGCAAAATTTGAGGTCAATCGGACATAATTTGATAGGTTTAAACGTCGGAAGTAGAAGTTGGAAAGTTCAAAGTTCATAAAGCTTGAATCAGGGTGTAATTCATGGTTTTAGCATTGTTTGATATGATTTGAGGCCTCGAGAAAGTCCGTAACGTGTTTTGGGATTGGTTGGTAGGTTTGGTTGAGGTCCCGGGGGACTCGGGTGGATTTCGGGTGGTTAACGGATCGAGTCCGCAGTTTAAAGAGGGGGCTACGGCTGTTGCTTCTGGTATTTCTGCTTTTGTAGATTTGGGACCGCAGAAGCAGCCCCGCAGAAGCGAAGAAGAGTCTGTAGAAGCGGCTGGAGGTGGAGCAGCCCAGGACCGTAGAAGCGGCCGAAGATCAGCAAAAGCGGAACCGCATATGCGGTGGGCCGTCCGTAGAAGCGAAAATAGGGCTGGAGCCCAGGACCGTAGAATCGGCATTTTTGACCGCAAAAGTGGAACCGCATAAGCAGAAATAATTCCGCAAAAGCGGAAATAGCTGGGACAGAATGGTTATTTTAAAATCGGATATTTGGCCATTTCTCTCATATTTTTCATGGCTTGGGCGATTTTTGGGGAGCTTCAAGAGAGGGTTTTCATCATCAATGATAAGGTAAGTCATCCCTACCTATCTTGAGTTAAATACATCAAATGTGTATGGATTTAAGCATGAAATTTAGAGGAAATTATATATTTGAGTTCCTAAGGTCATGGGCAAAGTTTATCTTTGAAAAATTTTGGGTTCCGGGCACGTGGGCCCGAGGGCATTGTTGTCAACTTTTCATTCGGGGTTAGGAATTGTTACAAATTGGGTAGTAAAGTTTAATTGAGAATATATTAATGGATTTGTATGACCATTGGCTAGTTTTGGAGCATTGTGCGTTGGTTCGAGCCTTCGAAAGAATGTAGAGTGTCGGTTATGAGTCTTCGGAATGAGGTGAGTCTCCTTTCTAATCTTGTGAGGGGGAATTTACCCCATAGGTGAGTTAAATTGGTTATGTGCTCCTATTTGTGGGGGTCTACGTACGAACAAGGTGACGAGAGTCCGTGCGTAGCTGCTATTATGCTATTGTCCGGGTAGTGTACGACCCAAAAGCATGTTATATTTGGATTAATTGTGAACCCACTAATGGTTTGAATTGCTTAAATCACATTAAATTAATAAATGGATTTCTAAAAAGACTTAATCTCCGTTTTCTCAAATTATTAAAGAGAATTGGCCTTTCTTGGATAATTGCTCCATGTTGACTTCTTGACTGACTGTCTGTCTGTATGTGTTTATTTTGGAACGGTCTGAATGCCTCGACAGATTAAATAGATGCATCTATGGTTCGGGCCGTTCAACCCTCGGCAGTGCACAGTTTACATTCCTGTTGGATCGGGCCGTCGCCTCGGTGTGATTTGCGCATGTTATTTGTCGCTTGAGGATTTTTAAACGTGAAATTTGCCCTTTGTGGCTTGATATAAACTGATGAAATAATAAAGAATAAACCTTGAAGGCCCCTGATTATTTGTTGAAGGTGTTTACCTGTTTTCTGGCTTCGCGAATTAAAACTACTATATAAATCCATGATTTCACTCACATTTATAGAGTATTGTTAGTTGACCTCTAGTGAGTGTCAAAGTTGGCTATCTCGTCTCTACTTCTTCGAGATTAGGCCGGATACTCATTGAGTACACGTTGATTACGTACTCATATTACACTTCTATGAATTTTTGTTGCACAGGTATATATATACCTCTAGTGGCCTACTGGGCATAGCAGCGCAGATGATTCTTGGACTAGGTGAGCTGCATTGTTGGAGGCGACCCGCAACTAGTTCAGTTCCTTTCAGCATTTTTATATTTATTCCCTGTCCACTGTATTTCGGACAGATGTTGTATTTTATTTTCCTTATCAATAGATGCTCATGCACTTGTGACACCGGATTCAAGGATGGTTTTTGAAAGATATGTACTAGTAGTTATTACTTAATTTGAATTGAAGTAGATATTGTTTTAATTATGAAAAATGGAAGGAAAAATCCGAGATTTTTTAAAGGTATTAAAAGAGAATTTAATTGATAATTTAGTTGGCTTGCCTGACAGAGGTGTCCGGTTCCTCCACGACCCTTAGTGGATTTTGGGTCGTGACAACAAAGTAGAGATTGTTTTAATTATGAAAAATGGAAGGAAAAATCCTTGATTTTTTAAAGGTATTAAAAGAGAATTTAATTGATAATTTAGTTGGCTTGCCTGACACAGGTGTCTGGCACCACCACGACCTTTAGTGGATTTTAGGTCGTGACATTGGGACTGGTTGGTATGCTTGGTTGTGATCCCGGGGGTCTCGAGTGGATTCCGGATGGTTAACAGATCGAAATTGGGATTTTTGGGACAACTGAAGGATCTGGTTGCTGGTATTTTTGCTTCTGCGGTGGGTCAATCGCAGAAGCGGAAAGGGAGCCATAGAGGCAATTTTTGGTCAAGGGTTGGAGGACCGCAGATGCGGTCAAGGTTCTGCAGAAGCGGAACCGCATTTGAGGAGAAGTGGTCGCAGAAGTGGATGGGGTCGGCTCAGAGTGGACCGTAGATGCGGCCAGATTTCTGCAAAAGCGGGACTGTATCTACGGAGGGAATATCGCAGAAGCGAGAAAAAAAAGGCAGCCTTGGGCGGACCACAGAAGCGGTATTATATCCACACCTGCGGAACCGCAGAAGCGGTCATAAGACCGCAGGTGCGGAAATACCTGGAGGCAGAAGGTTATTTTAACTCGGGTTTTGGTCATTCTTCCCCTATTTTTCACTTGGCATGGGCGATTTTGGGGAGCTTCAAGAGGGGATTTTCATCATCTACGACATGGTAAGATATCCCCACCTATTATGAGTTAAATACATCAATTATGTATGGATTTAAGCATGAATTGTGTAGAAAAATTTGGAGTTTTGGTAGAAAGACCTAGAAATTATATTCTTGGAATTTAGCCCCAATTTTGGGTATGGAATTTAGAGAAAAATTATATATTTGAGTCACTAAGGTCATGGGTAATCTTTATCTTCGAAAAATTTCGGATTCCGGACACGTGGGCCCGAGAGCATTTTGTCAACTTTTCGATCGGAGTTAGGAATTGCTATAAATTAGATTGTAATGAATATTTGAGCATATATTAATGGATTTGCATAACCGTTGGCTAGTTTTGGAGCGTGGTGCATCAAGTAGAGTCTTCAGAAGGGTGTGGAAATGCCGGTTACGGATCTTCGGAGCGAGGTGAGTCTCCTTTCTAACCTTGTAAGAGGGAATTGTCCCCATAGGTGAAAAAATTGATTATGTGCTCCTATTTGCGGGGGCTACATACGCACGAGGTGACGAGAGTCCGTGCATAGCTACTCTTATGCTATTATCCGGGTAGTTAGGACCCAAAAGCATGTTATACTTGGATTATTTATGAACCCATTGATAGCTTGAATTGCTTAAATCATATTGAATTAGTAAGTGAATTTCTAAAAGGATTAATCTTCATTTCTTAAAATTTGTTAAAGGAGAATTGGTTTTATTTGGATAAATATTCCCCGATAAGTTCTTAATTGACTGATCGAGCATGTATCCCTATATGTACATGCATCGCATGCATGATTCGCGAGCACGGTATGTGTTTATTTATGGAACGGGCCGAACGCCTCGGCTGATTAAATATATGCATCTATGGTTCGTGTCGTTCAACCCTCGGTAGTGCACAATTTACATTTCTCATGGAGCGGGCCATCGACCTCGGCATGATTTACGCATGATATATATTGTTTTCTTGAGAATTTTAAATGTTGATATTGCCTCTCATGGCTTGATATAAATTGATAAGATAATGAAAAAACCTTGAAAATCCTTTATTATTTGTTAAAGGTGTTTACCTATTTTCCCGCCTTGTGAGTTAGAACTGCTATGCAAATCCATGATTTCCTCACACTTTTGGTATATTATTATTGGACCTCTAGCAAGTATTGAAGTCGACCATCTCGTCTCTAATTTTTCGAGATTAGGCGAGATACTCATTGAGTACACATTGTTTACGTACTCATACTACACTTCTGTGCATTTTTGTTGCATTATTCTGGGACTAGGTGAGCTGCATCATTCGAGACGGCCGCAGCTAAAGCAGTCCCTTCCAGTGTACTGTGTTTACTTCCTGTACGCTGTATTCTGGACGAATGTTGCATTTTAGTTTCTTGTTAGTAGATGCTCATGCACTTGTGACACCGGGTTCTGGGACGGTTTGAAGTATTGTATTAACTGCTTATCATTTATATATGATTTGAGACTATATTCTTTAAAATTGCTAAATTTGAAGGAAAATCCTAGATTTCAAAAGTAATAAAACGAGATTTTGATTAAGTAATTTGGTTGGCTTGCCTGACAGCAGTGTCCGGTGCCACCGTGACCCTTAGTAGATTTTGGGTCGTGACAACATGGTATCAAAGCACTAGGTTCCTAGGGTCTCACGAGTCATGAGCAAGTCTAGTAGAGTCTCGCGGATTGGTATGGAGACGTCTGTACTTATCCTCGGGAGGCTGCAGGACTGTTAGGAGTACTTCCCTTCTTGATTCCTTATCATGTGATTTGATTCATGTGAGGCTTACGCCTTCGTATCATTTCTACTCAATCTTATGCGACACGAAACAATTATTATAAATCGAGAGTTGAAGAATTTTAATAGAACTACGAATGAGGTGCGGGTGTTTCTCCCTATGGGGTTTTTTGAGATATTATCATCGCCTTGTGGAAGGATATTCCATTGTTTCGGCTCAGCGGCGGTACTTTTGACAGCTCTGAGGTTAGGCACAAGTTGCCATGATGCTTATGAACGAATATTACGCAGTAGTGATACGATGGTAGGATGATTGCTTACGTGTCGGGGCAGTGAAAGACTTGAAGGGAAGTTTACTCAGTGCATAATCAAGAGATTTAATATTTTATTCTCGGGAGGGGCAAGACAATCGAACTAAGGACGATCAGATGTGGGCTGGTCGAAGTAATGAGGCTTGGTAATTGCAAGCATTGTAGAGTTTTATTCTATGATGGGATGTCGTTGTCCTAATTGAACGTACTAAGTTTGTTGGTGTTATGATCTTCTACAATTTGCCTTTGGGGCAAGATATTGTGAAATAGTATATCAGAGGCACAACCGTCAAATATCGCAGGGTGCGGTGGTTCAGGATTGAATCAGTATTTCTAATATTGGCGGTTCGATGAAGATGACCTTTGAAAAAGTTTAAAGCTAGTAGCAAGTTGTGGATTCAAGTGCTATGAAGATAAATTTTATTAAGGCAGCAACTGAACAGCAAAAGATGAGAAAGACATGTGGAAATTGTCAGGCGGAGTTTTAAGCTTCTATAAGGCCAGGTTTAGGAAGCGCAGGTCGAGCAGTTGATTAAAGAAGTGAGTATGCCCAAAGTGGGAGAGTGGCAGAGTTGCATATGGGCTTTGCAGTAGGATGAACACGTGCCTAAAGGAGAGTTTGGAGTGAGTGAGAATGTTAGTGATTGATGATTGGGGTCTACGGATTTAATCTGAAGTATGAGTTATTATGCGGCAGGAGATTTGATATAACGAAAAGGAGCTGCCTAAAAAAAATAAAGGAGGATGCAGCATAACTTCAAATTGGAAGGTTGTTGCCGCACATTTAAATGATGTCCACAAGGGGTAAATGGACCTGTGCAGTTAGAGAGTGAGCTCAGACTCAGGATGAGTTATTGATGTCATAGTGATTGTACCCTGTGCAGCAGCGTTGGAAGATGCCGGGGAGAGCTTTTATAGGTGGGTTACCCAAGTGAGCAGGTTAGCGGTCGCGTGGTTGGCGAGGCTTCTGCGAAGAATTCTATCGATTATATAGCAAAGGGATCGGTTGTGCAAATATGATTGATGAGTCAGAATATAAGAAGGGGTTTTACAGAAAGATTTCGAGAACTTTGGCGGTTGATTGCGCAAGGTTATGTCAATAAGAGATAAAGAGGACGGGCGAGTTCCTGGTTTGTAAACTAATGGCTTCATGCTAAGTGGGAGACCCCCACCTCTTATGATTGGGTTTCATGGTTAACTACTTGCGAGATTTTTGGCTATTAGCATATCGATGGGCTATTTCAGCTACGGAAAGGAACATAAGTGGTAATTTAAGCAAAGGAAGTATTAAAGGTGGGCTATCATTGGCCCTATTGGCCCATGTTCAGGCTTGGGGAAAGATTCAGGATATTGCCTTGTATAGATGCGGGTTTCTAGGGAAGTGATTTGGCGGGTTCTTCGCCAAGAGGGTATTCATGCGATGGAAGACTCATGGAGTTGATTATATTGGGGGCCAAGTCAGAGCGGGTGGCTCTCAGCAACGGATCTAGTGGATTTAAAGAGGTAAAGTGTGGTGCCTAATGGTTTTGAGCCTATAGGTACGATTAAGAACCAAGCATGGTGGCAGTCTATGAGAAGAGGCACAGAATGTTCTATGATGTTTTGACTTGCGATGTGGCCAATGGGAGGTACAAAAAGGTTCATAGGCTTTGAGATAGCATGGTCTCGTGATTCAAGGCCCCTCGAGATGAGTGCAGATGGATTATGTTATGTGTTGGATGGAGTTAGTAGTATCTCTAAGGCAATCTAGGATAAATTGGAAAAAGGTAGATTGATTGGCCATGGTTGAAATTGGCATATTGGTGTTAGTGATCAGTTTCCTTCAGAATGATCAAGTTATGCAAGTGATTGTGACGGTATGTATCAGGTTTGTCAACCATCGTAATTGATGATTATTCAGAAGCATTCTACTGTTATGGCTGTTATGTAGAAGCAGATTCTGAAAGGGCTATGGTGGCTTAGACCACTACTTAGAGATTTGCATATTATATGGTTATGAGAATTCACCTATGTGATACTATGGATCTCCTGAAGTGAGTTAAGCGAAAAGTTTTCATATGATGAAGTGTTAACCTATTAGTGGTTCTGGAGTTATAATGAAAAGCATGTTCTATCGTATATTGACATGTTGGGTGCAGTGAGTAGTATGGAATTTGAAGCGAAGACCAAAGTTGCATCTCGGTGTTGACAAGGATGTCGCGAACTCGGATAAGCAGGAAAGGAGTTTTTGAGGATTAAAGATTTAAACCAAGTATGAAAGTTTGTGATAATGTCGTTAAATTGAGAATATATGCCTGGAGGGCACTCAGTTACTGGGTTGTGGACTGTGGATGAGTACTCCAGTTATGACGGTTGTTCTTGTGTATTATGAGAAGAGGGAAATCAGTATGGACCTTTGAAAGGTTATTGGCTTAGTTTGATATGATCAGGATCGACTTGAGGTCGGTGAATGAATTTAAATGTGAACATGGGCTCTATGTCGGGCTAGTTGTGTTCATTTTAGTAATGCGCTCCTGATGGAGTAGTCGGGGTGTTATTTCGTTGTCAGATATTTCATATAGTGATAGGTTGCAACATGTGAGTTGTGAGACAGCTTGATAAATTGTTTATGTATTGAGGATCCGCATGGAAATGTCGTATTATGAGCAAAATGGCTCTTGAGATTCAGATTGTATATCGCACCTCAGTTGTGCTTGAGTTTTGTAGCTTATAGCGATATATGTCCCCTCAGGGATGGTATTATGCACTTAGCGTGCTTGTGACCAAATTCGATATCTTGTTGTAATGAGCAATTTAGATCGATGTATATCTCCTTATGTGAGTTCTACATGTGGATCGGTTGGCACGCCGCCATGGGTATGTTATTTGGATCGGGTGGCACACCGCCATGGTTTTGTTGTTTGGATAGGGTTGCATGCCACAACAACGTGATGTTTTTGTACAGTTCCTAATATCTATTTATTGTGTTCTGTTTCCTATTTTCTGAAGGAAGCTCATATTAGTTGTGCGCCCGCGTCGCATGTATGATTCGCGAGCGGGGTAATTAAAATTCCTTTCAGAGTTCATTTTCCTTTTTGTATCACATTCTAATTGGTAGCCTATTGGCACATTGTGGCATCATATGAAACTTTTGGTCATGTCGGGATGGCTTATTGCCTGATCAGTTCATACTGGGTGAGACGAGGTTGTTGGATTTAGGATCGGTGCAATCTGATTACGTGGAATATATTAAGGAGAATAGATCATTATTTGGTTCAGAATGTGGTAATGTTTCTTGTCAGAAGTATAGGCTCAATGATTGGTTGGCTCGGCAGTATTATGAATTTTTTCACATCTCTTCCATCGTGGTGTTATTGTAAGAATTAGAGCAAGACATATGTAGGTCATGAGGTGCAATGGGAGCCTCAGATTCTTGGAATTTAGATTAATTGATCAGAGAAAGTTATTGTGGTCCTATGAGTAAAGTGGTGCAAGTTGTGAATTCAACAAAGTTATGTAGTAACATCTGTGTACATCGTGTAGTTATTGATATGATGAGCGCATGTTGGAAACAGGCCTAGCATTGAGTTACGGATGTTGGAATTGGACTTTAAGGCATATCTGCTTGAATAAAAAAGAATATCTTCAGAATTGATTGAGCTAATGTGCTCAACTGAGTTGTGGTAGCACGGGAAGGTGCATCAGAAGTTAAACAGCGATTTCAGACCACTCCAGTGTAGTTCTCAACACGTTCGAGGACGAACGTATGCTTAAGTAGGAGGGAATGTAACGACCCGACCGGTCGTTTTGAGCCCTAGCGCATCATTTAGCAGTCTGAGGCCATGAGCAGCTTCATTTCAGGTATTGTGACTTGTACGTGTGGTCAAAATTGAATTTCGGGAAGTCCAGAATTGATTTGGAAGGAGAATTCTTGTTTCAGAAGCTTAAAGTTAAAAGAATGAACTAGGATTGGAATTTTGAGTAAACGAACTCGAAATCGGGATCTGAAGGTTCCAGCAGGTTCGTATGATGATTTCGGACTTGGGCGTATGCTGGGATTGGGTTTTGGATAACCCGGGAGCATTTTGGCGCCTATTGTGGAAGTTAGTATTTTGGAAGAAATTTCTTAAGTTTGGCTTGAAGTGCATTTCAGTGTTATCGATGTCTGTTTGGGATTCCAAGTCTAGGAATAGCTCTGTATGGTGATTCTGGAGTTGGGAGCACGATCGGAAGTGAATTCGGAGGTCCGTATGTCATTTTGAAGTCATTTGGCTAAAGATAGAAAATTAAAGGTTTTAAGAAGTTTGACCGGAAGTGGACTTTCTGATATCGGGGTCGTAATTCGATTCCGAAAGTTGGATAGGTCTGTAATGTCGAATATGACTTGTGCGCAAAATTTGAGGTCAATCAGACGTGATTTGATAGGTTTGAGCATCGAAAGTAGAAGTTGGAAGTTCTAAAGTACATAAAGCTTGGATTGGGGGTTGATTCATGATTTTAGCTTTGTTTGATGTGATATGAGGCCTCGAGAAAGTCCATAATGTGTTTTGGGACTGGTTGGTATGATAGGTTGGGGTCCCGGGGGCCTCGGGTGGACTCCAGATGGTTAACAGATCGAAATTGGGATTTTTTGGACAGATGAAGGATCTGGTTGCTGGTATTTTCGCTTCTGCGGTGGGTTAACCACAGAAGCGGCCCTGCAGAATCGGAAAGGGAGCCTCAGAGGCAATTTTTGGTCAAGGGTTCGAGGACCACAAATGCGGTCAAGGTTCCGCAGAAGCAGGACCGCATTTGCGGAGAAGTGGTCGCAGAAGCAGATGAGGTCGGCTCAGAGTGGACCGCAGTTGCGGCCAGATTTTCGCAAAAGCGGGACTGCATCTGCGGAGGGAATATCGCAGAAACGGAAAAAAAAAGGCAGCCTAGGGCGGGCCGCAGAAGCGGCATTATATCTGCACCTGCGGAACCACTTCATAGGACCGCAGGTGCGGAAATACCTGGAGACAGAAGGTTATTTTAACTCGGGATCTGGTCATTCTTCCCCCATTTTTCACTTGGCATGGGCGATTTTGGGGAGCTTCAAGAGGGGATTTTCGTCATCTACGACAAGGTAAGATATCGCCACCTATTATGAGTTAAATACATCAATTATGTATGGATTTAAGCATGAATTGTATAGAAAAATTTGGGGTTTTGGTAGAAAGACCTAGAAATTATATTCTTGGAGTTTAGCCATGATTTTGGATATGGAATTTAGAGTAAAATTATATATTTGAATCCCTAAGGTCATTGGTAATCTTTATCTTCGAAAATTTTTGGATTCCGGGCACGTGGGCCCGAGGGCATTTTGGTCAACTTTTTGATCAGAGTTAGGAATTGCTATAAATTATATTGTAATGAATATTTGAGCATATATTAATGGATTTGCGAAACCGCTGGCTAGTTTTGGAGCGTGGTGCATCAAGTAGTGTCTTCAGAAAGGCGTGGAAATGCCGGTTATGGATCTTCGGAGCGAGGTGTGTCTCCTTTATAACCTTGTAAGAGGGAATTGTCCCCATAGGTGAAATAATTGATTATGTGCTCCTATTTGCAGGGCCTACGTACGCACGAGGTGATAAGAGTCCGTGCATAGCTACTATTATGCTATTATCCGGGTAATTAGGACCCAAAAGCATGTTCTACTTGGATTATTTATGAACCCATTGATAGCTTGAATTGCTTAAATCACATTGAATTAGTAAGTGAATTTCTAAAAGGATTAAACTTCATTTCTTAAAATTTGTTAAAGGAGAATTGGTTTATTTGGATAAATATTCCCCGATAAGTTCTTAATTGGCTGATTGAGCATGTATCCCTATGTGTACCTGTGTCGCATGTATGATTCGCGAGCAGGGTATGTGTTTATTTATGGAACAGGCCGAATGTCTCGGCAGATTAAATAGATGCATCAATGTTTCATGCCGTTCGACCCTCGGCAGTGTACCGTCTACATTTCTGTTGGAGCGGGCCGTCGACCTCGGCATGATTTGCGCATGATATATATTGTTTTCCTGAGAATTTTAAATGTTGATATTGCCTCTCATGGCTTGATATAAATTGATAAGATAATGAAAAGTAAACCTTGAAAATCCTTTATTATTTGTTAAAGGTGTTTACCTGTTTTTCCGCCTTGTGAGTTAGAACTGTTATACAAATCCATGATTTCCTCACACTTTTGGTATATTATTATTGGACCTCTAGCAAGTATTGAAGTCGACCATCTCGTCTCTAATTCTTCGAGATTAGGCGGGATACTCATTGAGTACACGTTGTTTACGTACTCATACTACACTTCTGTGCATTTTTGTTGCACAGGTATATGCGACTCTAGTGGCCTACTGGGCGTAGCAGCACAGATGATTCTGGGACTAGGTGAGCTGCATTATTCGAGACGACCGGATCTAGAGCAGTCCCTTCCAGTGTACTGTATTTACTTCCTGTCCACTATATTCCGGACGGATGTTGCATTTTATTTTCTTGTCGGTAGATTTTCATGCACTTGTGACACCGGGTTCTGGGATGGTTTGAAGTATTGTATTAACTGCTTATCATTTAAATTTAATTTGAGACTATATTCTTTAAAATTGCTAAATTTGAAGGAAAATCCTAGATTTCAAAAGTAATAAAATGAGATTTTGATTAAGTAATTTGGTTGGCTTGCCTGACAGCAGGGTCTGGCGCCACCACTACCCTTAGTGGATTTTGGGTCGTGATAGTTTCACTGGCTAAAAAATTATTTAAATTTTTAGATAGCCGATTAAAGTGGATTTTAAATTAAGGATGATATCTTCACTTGCATCATTATAAAGCTAATCATTATATATATATATATATATATATATATATATATATATATATATATATATATATATATATATTAGTCATAGAAATTGGAATTTCAAATT
>MU739922.1:6205-106163 GCA_026770625.1 Nicotiana glauca
CATTAATACTAAAAAAATGTAAAAACTAAAAATCTCAATGCATATGCATATTTTGTATTTTTAATATGAATTTCTATGTGACCAACTAACACAAAGAACGCAACAAAAATTCTTAAAATTGTCAAAGTCATTTTATTTGACATTTTTGGAATAATTTGCTTAGGGTAAAAATCACGTGCTCACAAAATTAAGTATGCTCATATCTTCCTAACTGTTTCTTTTATGAATCCTTGCTCCCCTACCCTATTACCCCTATGTGTTTATGAGTTGTGACTTAAGGCATGACAATATGCGTTGTTGCCCATGAATTAAGTTTGAACTAATGGGGTCTTAACCTCTACATAAACAGGCTAGAGGGCGTGCCAGCATATTCCATTGTTGGTTATGCCGTCAGCCTGCTTTTCTTTTTCTCTTGCAAATTCCTCTCATTCCCTATCCCCTATGTGTATTAATGTGAATTGCTTCCCTTTTCCTTTTCCCCTTTTAGAATTTCACTTCTGCTGTAAATGTGAATTGTTTCCCTCTTACTTTTCCCCTTTTAGAATTTCACTTCTGCATTCACACTCTCTCTTAGTCTCTAAGTTCTACCCCCCCCCCCCCCCNTGATCTTTGGAGTTGGTTTACTTCATATTTCAGATAGGAAGTCTGAACTGTCTGAATCAAGCTCTCGTTGGTTGTACTTTTAATTTCTGATGTATTTTTCTTTACTTTATTTTCTTTCGGGCTGTAAAACCGGTATCTTGGAGACCAGCGAGGTTGCGTTCACTACATATCATTTTTCAGGACCTGCATTCACCTGGTGGGAGGATATTGAGAGGTGTAGGCCTGTTGGTGCAGCACCCTTGTCCTGGCATCAGTTCCTCGTTCTGTTTCTGGAGAAGTATGTACCGTTGTCTCGTAAAGAGGAGCTGCGTAGCCAGTTTAAGTGGTTGTGCTAGGGAGACATGACCGTGTCACAGTATGAGTTAAGATTCTCTCAGTTGGCTCGTCATGCCATCTAGTTGGTCCCGACAGATCAAGAGAGGATCAAGAGGTTTGTCGATGGTCTTACTTATCAGCTCTATATCCTTATGAACAGGGAGAGGGTAACTGGTGCTACATTCGAGGAGGTTGTGGATATTGCTAGGGAGATTAAGTCTGTCCGTCGCCAGGAGCAAGAGGAGAGGGCGGCCAAGAGGCCTCGAGGATCTGTTAGCTACAGTGGTGGTCCTTCGAGGGCCAGTTCCAGCATGACATAGGCTGACAGTTCCATCAGGGTCAGTTCGATCGCTTAGGTTATCGAGGAGCATCATCGGGTCATGGTTCCCATAGTTCACACCAGGGCCATTCTTCACTTAGTGCCCTCCCAGCTCAGAGCTCATCCTATGCTCCATTTGTTCAGGGCTCTTGTGCGCCAAATTCATCTGCTGGTCACTCCGGTGCGAGGGGTTCCCATCAGTCACCTTCTCCAGCACCTAGGATTTGTTATGAGCGTGGCGAGATGGGCCACATGTGGAGGCAGTGTCCCTACCGTGTTGCTAATTCATTCCAGCAGAGGGGTCAGTCATCAACATCAGTGCCAGTTTCTCTACCACCACCCGCCCAACTAGCTAGGGGTTGGGATCAGTCAGCCAGGGGTCGCCCTAGAAGGGGAGGTCGATCAAGGGGAGGTCAAGCCCGTTTTTATGCTCTTCCAGGCAGACCCAATGCCATTGCTTCTGATGCTGTCATTACAGGTATTATTTTAGTCTGCCACAGAGATACCTCTGTACTATTTGATCCCAGTTCTACCTATTCTTATGTGTCATCATACTTTGCCCGCTATTTGGGTACTCCTCATGAGTTTTTTACTTTACCTGTTCATGTATCTACCTCGGTGGCCGATACTATTATTGTAAACCATGTATACTGGTCATGTGTGGTGATTTTTGGGGGTCGGGAGACTCGAGTTGATCTTTTATTACTGAGTATGGTAGATTTCGATGTCATTTTGGGCATGGATTGGATATCTCTGTGTCGTGCTATTCTAGACTGCCATGCTAAGACAGTCACTTTGGCTATGCTGGGTGTACCACGGATTGAGTGGCGTGGTGTGATTGATTATGTTCCTAGTAGAGTGATCTCTTACTTGAAAGCCCAATGTATGGTTGGGAAGGGTTGTCTCTCATATATTGCCTTTGTGAGGGATGTCAAAGCTGAGGCTCCCAGTGTTGATTCTGTTCTAGTTGTGAGGGACTTCCTTTATGTATTTCTTGCAGACCTATCAGGCATGCCACCAGACAGGGATATTGATTTTGGTATTAACTTGGTGCTGGGCACTCAGCTAATTTATATTCTCCCATATCGTATGGCACCAACAGAGTTGAAGGAGTTAAATAATCAGCTTCAGGAACTCCTAGATAAGGGGTTCATTCGGCCTACTGCGTCATATTGGTGTGCACCGGTTCTGTTTGTGAAGAAGAAGAAAGTCACTATGAGAATGTGCATCGATTATAGGCAATTGAACAAAGTAACAATTAAGAACAAGCATCCATTGCCTCGCAATGATGATTTATTCGACCAGCTTCGGGGAGCGAAGGTATTCTCCAAGATTGATCTCTGTTTAGGTTATCACCAATTAAAGATCAGGGATTCAGATATTCTTAAGACGACCCTCAGGACCAGATATGGTCACTATGAGTTCTTGGTTATGTCTTTCGGGCTGACTAATGTCCCAGCAACGTTTATGCATCTGATGAACAACGTGTTCTGGCTTTATTTTTACTCATTTGTTATAATTTTCATTGATGATATCCTAGTATATTCGTGTAGTCAGGAGGAGCACACGGAGCATTTAAGGATTGTGTTGCAGAGATCGAGGGAGGAGAAACTTTATGGACTCCAAATGTGAATTTTGGCTCAGTTTAGTGGCATTCTTGGGGCACGTGGTGTCCAGTGAGGGTATTCAAGTTGACCCGAAGAGGATAGAGGCGGTTAAGAGTTGGCCCAGACCGTCCTCAGCTACTGAGATTCGTCATTTCCTTAGTTTTGCAGGCTATTATCGCCACTTTGTTCAGGGATTCTCATCTATCGCATCGCTCTTGACCAAGTTGACTCAGAAGGGTGCTTCATTTGTATGGTTGGACGAGTGTGAGGAGAGCTTTTAAAAGCTCAAGACAGCTTTGACCACAACTCCAATATTGGTTTTGCCATCAGCTTCAGGTTCATATACCGTGTATTGTGATGCTTCGAGAGTAGGGATTGGTTGTGTGTTGATGCAGGAGGGTAGAGGTATTTCTTATGCTTATCGTCAGTTGAAGCCCCATGAGAATAACTACCCCATTCATGATTTGGAGTTGGCTGCCATAGTTCACACATTGAAGATTTGGAGGCATTACTTGTATGGCATATCTTGTGAGGTATTTACTGATCATCGTAGTCTTCAGCATTTGTTCAAGCAAAATGATCTTAATTTGAGGCAGCGGAGATGGTTGGAGTTACTTAAGGATTATGACATCACTATATTGTACCATCCAGGGAAGGCCAATATGGTGGCCGATGCTTTAAGCTGAAAGGTAGTAAGTATGGAGAGTTTGGCATATATTCCAGTTGGGGAGAGACCTTTTGCGGTGGATGTTCAAACTTTATCCAATCGGCTCGTGAGATTGGATATTTTAGATCCTAGTCGGGTGTTGGCTTGTGCGGTTTCCCGGTCTTCTCTATATGAGCGCATCAGAGAGCGCCAATATGATGATCCACATTTGGTCATCCTTAGAGATATAGTTCAGCATGATGATGCTAGAGATGTGACCATTGGAGATGATGGGGTATTGAGGATGTAGGGCCGGATTTGTGTGCCCAATGTGGATGGGCTTCGGGAGTTGATTCTGGAGGAGGCCCGTAGCTTGTGGTATTCTATTCTTCCAGGGGCCGCGAAGATGTATCAGGATCTTAGATAGCATTACTGGTGGCGGAGAATGAAGAAAGATAATGTGAGTTTTGTAGCTCGGTGCCTCAATTGTCAGCAGGTGAAATATGAGCATCACAGACCAGGTGGCTTGCTTCAAAGGATGGATCTTCCTAAGTGGAAGTGGGAGCGGATCACTATGGATTTTGTAGTTGGACTCCCTCAGACTTTGAAGAAGTTCGATGCTATTTGGGTGGTTGTGGATAGACTGACCAAGTCCGCGCACTTCATTCCTATTTGTACTACTTATTGTTCAGAGTGGCTAGCAGAGATATATATTTGGGAGATTGCTCGGTTGTATGGTGGCCCAGTTTCCATCATTTCAGATCAGGGCACTCAGTTTACCTCCTAGTTTTGGCAGTCTATTCAGCGAGAGTTGGGTACACAGGTATAGTTGAGCATAACTTTTCACCTTCAGATGGACGGGCTATCCGAGCGCACCATTCAGATATTGGAGGATATGCTACGCGCTTGTGTTATTGATTTTGGAGGGTCAAGGGACCAGTTTCTCCCACTTGCAGAATTTGCTTATAACAACAACTACCAGTCGAGTATTCAGATGGTTCCATATGAGGCCTTGTATGGGAGACAATGTAGATCTCTTGTTAGTTGGTTCGAGCCCGGTGAGGCTAGGATATTGGGGACAAATCTGGTACATGATGCCTTAGATAAAGTAAAGGTAATTCGGGAGAGACTTCATACAGTGCATTCAACGCAAAAGAGTTATGCTGACAGGAAGGTTCGAGATGTGTCTTACATGGTTGGTGAGAAGGTCCTGTTGAAGGTTTCGCCCACGAAGGGTGTTATGAGATTCGGAAAGAAAGGGAAGTTGAGTCCACAGTTTATTGGGCCTTTTGAGATACTTCGGAGGATTGGGGAGGTGGCTTATGAACTTGCCTTACCACCTAGCTTGTCGAGTGTGCATCCGATTTTCCATGTTTCTATGCTCCGAAAGTATATTGGAGACCCGTTCCATGTTCTAGATTTCAGCATAGTTTAGTTGGAGGGTAATTTGACTTATGATGCAGAGCCAGCAGCTATTTTGGAGCGTCAGATTCAAAAGTTGAGGTCAAAGGATATAGCTTTAGTAAAGGTGCATTGGAGAGGTCGGCCCGTGGAGGAGGCCACTTGGGAGACCGAGCGAGAGATACGGAGCAGATATCCTCACATGTTTGAGGCTTCAGGTATGTTTCTTGACTTGTTTGAGGACGAACATTTATTTAAGTTGGGGAGGTTGTGGTGACCTGGTCGGTCATCTCATGAGTTACCGCTTCGTTTCCCCTATTTTTGCTACTATTTTCTTTGTTCATCTGTGTTTTAAGGTATCAGGTTGGTCGGATTGAATCTGGATTAGTTTTGGTGAGGTTTGAGACACCTAGTCTCTTTTAAGAAGGTTTAAGTTGGAAAAGTCAATTGAATATTGACTTATGTGTTATAGTGATCGGATGTGAGTTTTGATGGTTCAGTTAGCTTCGAAAGGTGATTTATGATTTAGGAGTATGATCGGAATGAGTTTTGGAGGTCCGGGGTAGAATTAGGCTTGAATTGGCAAAGTTGATATTTTGGCAATTTCTGGTTGGTAGGTGAGATTTTGATCCGGGGGTCGGAATGGAATTCAGAGAGTTTCAGTAGCTACGTTGTGTCATTTGGGATGTGTGTGCAAAATTTCAGGTCATTCGGGTGTGATTTGGTTGGGTTTTGATCAAAAGTGTATTTCGGAATATTTTAGAAACTTAGGCTTGAATCCAGTGTGTTGTGAGTAGTTTGATGTTGTTTGAGGTGTTTTGATGATTGGAACAAGTTTGAATAAGGTTTTAGGATGTGTTGGTGCTTTTGGTTGAGGTCCCGGGGGTCTCGGGTGGTCAATCGGACCATTTCTAAGTTGGAAAAATTCCAGATCTTGGGGATCAGATGTTGCAGAAAATTAACCCTTCGTGATTGCGTGAGGTGTATCGCGATCGCGTAGAAGGAATTGAGGAAGACCAGATTTAAGCCTTAGCATTCGCGTGTTAGGCTTCGCGTTCGCGGAAGGCTGGGATCCTGTGCTTCGCGTTCGTGTGAAGTTGTCCGCGATCGCGTATAAGGAATGGGGTCAGAAGGGTCCAAGAGGAATTGTTATTCACGTTCGCATTAGAGAGTTCGCGTTCGCGTGGGTGTGAGAGGCGAAAGCATCCCGTTCGTGGGGTCCATGTCGCGTTCGCGTAGTGTTATTTTTGGGAATTTAAAACTTGTGCTTCGCAATCGCGAGGCTAGTGTCGCGATCACGATGAAGGAAAGGCAGAACTGGACAAAATGTTTTAAGTCATTTCATCCGCGATTTTGGGTCTATTTTCAGCCATTGTTGATCATTTTGGGAGCTTCTTGGTGGAGATTAAAGAGGGATTCAAATGGAATCGATTGGAGGTACGATTTTTGAACTTAAAACTCGTTTCTATTGTGAAATCTACCTTGAAAATAATGGGAATTAAGCTAAAAAAGGAAGAGCTAGGGCTTGGAATTTTGGAACTTTGATTTGGGATATGAGGGGTCATTTGGACTCTGATTTTGGTATTCTTTATATGCATATACTCGTGGGGAAACAAGGAATCCGTTGATGTGAAAATTTCTGAGTTTCGAGAAGTGGGCCTGGGGCTCGGGTTTTGCTAATTTCGAGATTTTTGGCATTTTTCGATTATTTTCGCTTGAGTTTTGTTCCCTTATCATATTGTGACGTATTCGATCTGATTTTGGATAGATTCGACGTGCATGGAGGCCAATTCTAAGGGCAAAGGCATCGCGAGCTAGGGATTTAACCGGTTCGAGGTGAGTAATGCTTGTAAATGATGTTCTGAGTGTTTGGAACCCCGGATTGTACATCGTAGTATTATATTGAAGTGTGGCACATGATCGATGACGACCATGGGGTCGTGCACTAATAGGGATTTGTACTTGGTCCGTCCCGATTGATGATTTTACTGCGTATTTGACTGGAAACCATTTATTATCACCGTTTATTGGACTGAATGCCATATTTGGGCTCCGTGCCAACTATTTGGAGCCTTCAGGGATTTTATTTGATATTACTCACTGTTTTGACTTAGTTTTTGGGCTCAGTCATGCTAATTTCTATTGTTTTACTACTCATCCATTTTTACTCATGTTTTGAGATTTAAATGATATTTTTAAATGATGTTTGGGTTGAGAAATACAGTTTTACTAAATTTTTTTTGGCAAGGCAAGTGCCTAGGGCTAGGTTTTTATTAATAACAGAAAAGATAGTTACAACAAATAGGAAAAGTACAAATATGGGGGACAATAGCACCGGTATTATTACCCATATAACACAAATCGGGCTAACCTTACTGTACTAGTCCTATTGAGGCTTTCCAACCTCGCCTACTAACAAGAATTTAAAAACTATGAACTTGTAAGGACCAAATATTCTATGACCATCACAGAGTTTATAACATACTGTGTGATGAGATTACAGATGAGGATACTAATAAAGTGGTAGAATAAAATGTAGTACCCATTTTATTGTTGTCCCTTTTTTTCCAACCTTGTAAAATCTTTAATTTGTAATTTTTTGTCGTTTTCATCTACCTTGTTCAAAAAGTATTCAAAAATCATCGATTCTTTTTTGAATGGTTGGACCTCGTTGATGAAGTTGGTGTTGACACCCAATTTTTCTCTAGGTATTTTTATACTTAAATATTTTCAAAATAACATATATATGCATATATAAGCATACCCAAGTGCTTTGGTATTTTCTCCAAATTTTTAAGGATTTTCAAAACCAGTTTATTGTTTATTTTTGCAATACAAATCCCATAATTATTTTCAAAATTATCATTTTGGTGAATAAATTATTTTATTCTCATATTTACACCAAAATATAATTAAGGTGATTTTTGTATATTTTTACAAATTTATTTGGTATTCTTAAAGCTAAATTGCATATAATTGCAATTATAGCCTATTTTACGATTATTAGTATTTTATAGTTGTAAAATTAGTTCCAGTATTTTAATTAATGTTTATATACTATTAATCATCTCAGTACTTTGAACTTGCTTTTAAATCATTTTTAATATTTTTATAAATATAAAAGGGGTAAAACTGTCAATTTAAATACTAGCCCCATTTGCATTTCAATCATAGCCAAATTGATCTCCTCCAATTGACCCAATTTTGAGCCCAGTCCGGACCAACCCACCTTTTAACCGTACCCAGCCCATAACCCAACCTAAATGGCCCTACCTGGTTCACACCTACCCCTCTCATCCCAACCATTTATCTCCCCAAATCGATGGTCCCCGTTCCTTTTTCCTTCTTTAATTCCTAATCCCCCCTAACCTTAGCCATTTCATCTTGTCCACCGCCCTTGAATACTCTCCACTCCTAAATTCTCTTGAAGGTTCTTCGGAACCCTAACCATCTCCGACCTTTTCTCCACCGTACTTCCACCGGAATCTATGGCTTCTCAGGCCATGGGTGGCCTGTACTCACCCCCTTCCACCATTAGACCATGTTTTTTCAAAGCTTCGAGGTCTGGCCTCGATGGTTCTCCTCCAGACTTTCTTAGATCTATGGTTCTATGGCCTCTCCGGCCATGCTCCGGCATATTCAAACACGAGAATCCAGATACCGGACCTCTTCGACCCATGATCTAAATTTTCCAAGCCTTTCTCATTTTGTAGGGGTTTATTTTTTAAACCCCTCCCAAATTAGTAGGATCTATAGTGTTTCCACACTTTCCCTCCAGCGTGACTTGAACCCAGGACCTAACGGTGGTAGGTGGAGGTGCTCACCAACTAAGCAAGCCTCACTTGTGTGAGTTTTTTTTTTCTCTCTACTTATTTTCTTATATCTATGTTATATTTGCGTTCTACTGGAGTTTTTAAATGTTTTCGACAATCTTTTTCTTTCAAGATTTGTTTCTCTTCGATTTAGGGTTGCTGAGAAAGTTTCGAGATCTTTCTCTAACTCTTTTTCTTCTTTCGTTGTGTGAATCTGTCTTTGCTATGTTCCTGTTTATCTATCTCGCATGTTCTTCTCCTATGTTCTTATGTTTGCCTTATTATTCATGTCCCCCTATTGTACTCTATTCTTCATGCTACTAGTTTCTATTTCACGTTTTCACACGTTTATCTTATGTGTTCGTTATCCCTGTGTTCCTTACTGTATTTTCCACTAAGCTCTTAGTTCATTATTTTCCTTTACTGGACCTTTGTTTGAATTCTAAACATGTTTCATCTACTGTTTCTTTAATTTTGTACTGCCTCTTTATCTTCTGAACTTTTTTAAGTTTCAAGCTTCTCTTAAAACATGGCCTTTATGTCAGTTTTTCACTATGTTTGTTTCAAACCTGCTATTTTACCTGTTTGAGTCTTTAAAAGAGGACCTTGAGCTTGCTATTTGTCTTCTTGTCTCTGCATCTGATTCAAATTGAAAAACCCTAGGATTTGGGGGTTTTCTTCGGCTAGTTTGATTTGATGTTTTGACTAGGGTTCTGCTTTGAAACCCTGAACTCCCAGACTCATTCTGAGTTTATAATTGGACTGGAAACTCTTCGTTTATAACTATGAACTTTTCTATGATAGTCTTTTCTAATCAGCATGACAACTTCGTCTTGTTTGATATTTGTGTGCTTTATATATGAGAGATCCTTCTTTCAAAAAGGGTCTTGCCAATTATTGCTTGATTTTGAATTCTTTTAGTAATGTTTGATTGACTGTTATTCGATTCTCCTTAAGTTAAACCCTTTTCTCTCTTTTCCGAACTTGGTTCATTCGAACAAAGCCTGCAATCTCATATTTTACTGACTGTTTGATTGATTCCCTTTCCTTTTTTTCATAAATCGCGTACCACTAGACTTTGCCTTAAATAAACTCCTATGCATTTACCCTCTTTGTACTACTTTGGAAAATTCTTGATGAAAGTCTTTCCTCATTTATTCTGCCCGTTTGAAATCAGAATCCCTAATTAAAAGGGAACCTTGTGTGATTGATTTCTTGCCTATTTCTACTTCTTTCCTGCATTATAAATACTTGACATATTTTTTTTAAAACACACGATTTTCTAATCACCACAACTCTCTTGTAAACTTACACTTGTGCTTATTTATTGCAACTTGGCTTCCCTAAGTCTACTGCTTCTCCCTACTTGCTTCTTTCTGAAAACTGGTATGCCCTTTCATTTAAATTTTTGCCTCATGCCTATATGTTTATTCTATAGTTTCATTTTGTTTGATTTGTTGTTTATGCTTCGCAGCTTATGTTGAGTTTTGCTTTTCTTTGTTTTGTTTTTCATATTAATCCCTAACCCTAACCTCTTTATGTGTTGAGTTAAATCCTTGGCCTGACAGTATCCCAATTACTGCCCAGGCCATGGTTTGACCTTCAATAGGTCCTTGACTCTCCAATGCTTGGCTAGTGGGCTGGTTAGGGGTGTGCCAGCATTCTATGTTGCTGGGAATGACCACCAACCTACCTTGGCATCCCTTAAACCCCTCTATTGCACTTACACTTGTTCCTAGACTCTAAGTTCTGCCCCCCTCCAATGAGCCTTGCATTGGGACCTTGAGCTCCCTCTGAACTTGGACATTGGAGGGCTAGCCCTTCCACACTGCACTTTAATTTATGTTCTGCAATGATATCTAGGTGTGAGCATTGCCTGGAGTTCCTGAAACTCCTTGGAAATTTGACACATCCCGGATAAGAGAAGGGCTTTGGAACCTGATCTTAGCAGTTGGCTCATATTATATTGTTAGACCTTGGGTTCGAATTAGGCTCCTTGGATGCAACTTAGGAGTTCTGATTGTAATTTTATTTCTTATTTTTTTCGATTCATCTTGGCCTGTAATAAAACTTTGTAATAATCTCTAGGGTGGTTAGTGAAAAGGGGAGGATAACCATGTATGGAAAAGGGGTAGATGTCATGCCTATAGGATTTCTAATTTCAGCAGCCTCGCATGTAGACATCATGTCTATAGGAATTTTAGCATGTAGATAACCTGCCTATAGGATTTCTAATTTTAGCATCCTCGCATGTAGACATCATGTTTATAAGATTTCTGCATATAGATACCATGTCAATAGGATGCACATGCGCAGGAAAACATGTTTGTAAGTCCTTTCTAATTTTGGCATATTCACTTCTCGCTAGGAAAATATGTTTATAGGTCTTAATAACCAATATAAAGCAATAAGATGTTCATCCAGTAGTTAGATGTCATGCCTATAGCATTTCTGCAATTTTATTATGTATTTAAATATGTTCTAAAGCCGACAAACGGATAGAAAACATGCCTATAGGAATTAATCAAATCTGAATTGCCTCACTCCTTTATAAGTCTAAGATCTGTAGTAATAATGAATTACCAGTTATAAAACTCATGGTCAATTGCTGAAACTCGCCTCCCTTCAATAGCTGACAATGTTTTCCTAAATCAGTATGTATTCATTGTTCCTCAACTTATAGATGCCATGTCTATAGGTCATCACGTAGGCAAACAAGTATGTAGTTAATTAATTACACTAGTCTTCGATATGTTGCAGCCAAGTGAGCCTAATGCGAACTCCTTGCCCGAAAATATGTAATGAACCAGCCTGCCTAGCGTTAAACATAAATTTTGACCTAATCCGTACATGTAAGACGTGCTAAGCTACATGATTTTCTGTGATTAAAGGAGGTTTATCTCAGCCTTAATTGTTTGTGCTCCCATAACTGCTTTCATGTGTTTTGCTTGACGCCTTAGTATTTTAATTTTTTAAAACCTCTGAAAAGCCAAACTCCCTCCATTTAGGATTAGTGGTCCTAAAGCCTCCAGGACTAATAGGTGGGATGGGTAATAACATGCAATAAGTAAACGAGACTATTCCGTGCTTAATACTTTAACGGGGTGGGAAGGGCAGACATGGAGATGGTGATCACACGATAACACTACGTGTACGATTGATTACCGGTGTTGTGTGGATGATCCATGTGATTTATAATCCTAGGACCCCTTTCCTTATGCAGCTTTGTTTAATATTAATAAAATTTTGTCTTTTTCAACTGCTAAAAAAAATCCTCTTTGAATTTTACTGCATTATTCCTTTTCTTCCAAAATTTCTACTTTGTTTATTCAATGTTTTGATTAATTTTTCTTCATTCAAACACTTATTTAAACAATTGTAGATCATTAGACCTTGACTCCAACTTACTTGTCACGTATCTATTTGCAACCCTTATGTGTAAAAATTATTTGTGTATCTATTTGCATTAAAGTCACAACATAGCATGGCCGGGTACCACACTAGTAGATCTTGAGGGGTGGCTAACACCTTCCCCTTGAGATAATTTCTAGCCCTTACCTGAACTCTGGTTTTCCAACTCAAAACCCTTAGTGTCCTAATGCACTTAATCATTAGGTGGCGACTATTCAATTCCAAAAAACCAATTCCCAAATGGGAATAGAGTTGTCCTCCCAAATGTCGTAACCCCGATTTCTCTTTAGAAAAAGCGGGCCTCGACAGTTGGGGCAGTCTGCTTTTGTGTGGCAGCTCTCATTGGAAGTCGCCTAACAATTGCTTCCTTATCGGACCTTCTTGAAATTTTCATCCAGATAGCACCTGCTTCACTAGTTCCAATGTGGTCCTCCATAGTGTTTGGTGTTGTATCTAGGTAGTGAATGCATATGCGACAAGGAGGCTTACTTGGAATCAAATTTGGAGCCTCCCACTTGGTCTTTAATTTTCCAGTCACAATATTTTCAAAGAATGGCATTTGAAGTTCATCCTTGATAACTCTTTCCACACGATGACTGGCAAAGTGAAACATTAGTTTAAGCCTATTTTCCTGCTCCCTTTTCAAATTTGCGCAACTACATTTATTTGACAAAGTAACCAAATGTTTCATGGGATCCTCAATGAGATGCATTGCAACTGCTTTAATCTGTTGCTGCTTTACCTTCTTTTTTTTCTTCCTCTTTGAAGAACTGGCAGGAAGAGTGTTCACAATTTGTTGCTTCACATTGAGGATATATGGACTAATTGTCACAATTTGATTATGCCCAGTCTTTTCTGTTACTGTTGTTGCACCACCATTAAAAGGATTAACAGCTGAGTTGCTTGGATTAGGTTGCTTCTGTTCCGCATTAATGATTGGGATAGTTGGCACTATTTGTTGCTGCCCAGATATCAATGTTGTTGTTGGTTGATCCTTCAGAGCTGGAACAATCTCCTATGTTTGTGTTGCTGCAACATTCACTGGACTACCAGTTGGAGTTGCTGCATCTTGAATCATCTTTTCAACCACTGTCTTGTGACTATCATCAGTTGGAGAGTTTCTAGACAGGAAAGCTGGATCATTGAGGTTCCATTTGGTCGTGGGAATCTCCTCCCCTGCACTTGAGGCTGAAACCATGATCTTTTGTTTTGTTGTTGTTGTTCGATTTAAAGTTGTTACACCTGAAGTATTGCTTATGAAAGGAGCATTAGCATTAGGTTTGTTTGGAGTCGATGTGAGTTCCTTTCCAGTCAAGTATGGTGAGCCAATTGAGATTTCTCCTTCACTCCTTTGGTCTGCACCTTCATTAGTCGACTCTCCATTAAAGCCATCATTCAGATCCCATTCCTAATCACCTTCATTGTTATTTTCTATGGAAAGCATTAATTGCCCTGCTTCACCTCCATAATCCCAGCATGACCCCATTGTGATGTAATTTCATATACGGATGTGTTCAAGGATACAAATGGTTGTTTGACCATTGTTGTGGTCATTACCATTGTTGCCTGTGCTTCTTTTATGAGTTTTTCTACATGTGGACTGGAGTAATGCAATGTCGGAACATTAGAGCTATGTGCATTTATCATTAGCTCCTCCACCTTTGAAGTTGTATGAATGACTACCCCAATGATTTGCTCGTCAGCAGAAACAATAGCAAGATGTTCCCTGCTTTGAGAGTTGGACACACAATTTGTTGAAACTATATAATCCCCAGTCTGTTGTATATTCTTCTTGCCATAAGGTCGTGCACCAGTAGTACCATGTAATGCCTGTGCTTCAAAAGTTTTTGCTTCCTTGGTAGCCTGTTCAGATGGATTTCGACTGCCAGTTGTATTTTGATCAACATTACCACTTTGATCTGGTAATGCTGCATTATTGGCAACAAAGGCTCGAATAATTGCAACTAATGCACTATCACTCATCAGTTGCCCAGATTCAGTTGTAAGAGTTTGTACGAGTGCATTCACATCTATATGTAACCTTGACAATGCTGTAGCATTTGGAGAATCATCTGCACATTTTGTAGTAGCGCCTTTATCATTTGCAATTTTAGTAGCACAAACAGGAGTTGTTGGATTGACATGTCATTCCTCTGCTGCTAATGGAACAGTAACAAAATTTGTCTTAGTTGTAGCTGCTTGTTTCACCATAGTCTTCCCTTTTTCATTAACCACTGTTGCATCTCCACCAATCTCCATGTCATCCTGTTGAGTCAAAATTTGCTTCTCATTGACCCTACCATATTGGATGACTGAGTCTGCACGATCAACATCATTTTTTGAACCTTGACCAGCTAACAAAAATTTTGCTGCATTTGCCAACTTGTCATATGCCTCTACAATTAGATCCACAGCCTTGGATATCCTTGCCAAATCTATTCTAGCAGGCACATCTCTTGAAAGTGGAGGTATGCCCTTGTCTATCTTTGAAATATCCCCAGCCATGTTTGCCTCAGTTTCTTTTGCTCCATTAGTCTGTACTGCCTGCTGGTCGACCAACTTAGTCTTTGTTGCTTCTTCTCTCAACTTTCCTTCTAGTGCTGCTACTTCCTTAACACCTTGTCCATCCTTTTTAGATTTTAGGTAATCTCTAGAATCTCCTTGTAATTGCTCAGTCATGGATACATCAACCACAGGCAAATTTCTCTCAGCTGGTGCACTAGTTTTTACCATTTCATCTACATCTTTCAATAGTTTACATACTCTATCCTTATGACCTTGGTGCTTGCAATATGTGAAATATTTTGGAAGATTGTCATAAACAACTTCTTGATAATGCACGATTGTTTTCCCAGTAACTCTGTCGACCATCAAGATTTTATCCTTTTTAGGGTGCTTGTCCAACAGGTCTAGGATGATCTTAACTCTTGCAGCACTAGGCCTCCTTCTATCTTGTGTTGCCTTGCCCATAGCAAGAGATTTCCTCACAGCTGAAGCAATACACATAAATGACTTTTTAGCGAAGAAATTAGGAGGTAAACCTGGAAAAGAAATCCACACCACTGCCATAGACGTCTCCTCTTTAGGATTGAATCCTAACGTCCATGGAAACGTTCTGAAAAAGAACTCATCTCCTTTTGCCTTGAAATAACCAGTTGATCTTGATACAAACAAAACTAAATCACTGTAAATATTAAATCACTGTAAAGATCAAATCTGACCAATAAGTGACGAAATTCCAGCAGCCTGATATTGCAGATACATTGAACATCGAATTGCGACAAAAACATTTTTCGAAATTCCTGTAGCTCAGGTTTTCCATATGAGAACTTCCTTACAACTGCTTGATGCAGTCCTTATTCTCTGGTAAAATCATTAACTTCTTCCATGGTGAATTCAATGACTGTCTCTCCATGAATGACACTAATAGGAAACAATTCTATCTTTGATGCAACATCTTGTTTTGACAGAAGTTGCACTGCATATGTTTTTCTTGGATTAAGGATTGGGCGAGGTTCATCACTGTTTTGAATAGCCTCTCCCAGAGCTTAAGGCTGGGGAGAGATCGCATCATCCCTGAAGTTCTTCAAAACACCATTTTCGACGCGCATGGAGGCCAATTCGAAGGGTAAAGGCATCGCAAGCTAGGGATTTTACCGGTTCGAGGTGAGTAATGCTTGTAACTAATGTTTTGAGAGTTTGGAACCCCGGATTGTACATCGTAGTATTATATTGAGGTGTGGCACAGGCTCGATGACGAGCATGGGGTCGTGCACTAATAGGGATTTGGACTTGGTCCATCCCGATTGATGATTTTACAACGTATTTGACCGGAAACCATTTATTATCACCGGTTATTGGGCTGAATGCCATATTTGGTCTCCGTGCCAACTATTTGGACCCTTCAGGGCTTTTATTTGATATTCCTCACTATTTTGACTTAGTTTTGGGCTCAGTCATGCTAATTTCCATTGTTTTACTACTCATCCATTTTTACTCATATTTTGAGATTTAAATGATGTTTGGTGAGAAACACTGTTTTACTATTTTCCGAGTGGCTTGTGATGATTTTTGACTGAGTAAGGCTGGCGGCCTAGATTGTGAGGAGATACTAGTACTGATTGGAAGCCGAGAGCCTGAGATAAGTGTCCCGCGAGGTGGCTTGATTTATATAAGGCCGAGAGCCTAGAAGGGTCGTAAGGGACCCTACAAGAGTCTGCATACCCCCAGTGAGTGAGAGTACCCATTTATGATATGAGATTGAGCCCGAGGGGCTAGCACTGTACTGAGATATGGCCCGAGGGGCGGATTTGTGGATATTGAGCCCGATGGGCGAACTTCTATCTGTTACTTTACATTATTTGCATGTTTTACCTGTTGAAATGAGTTTATACTATTTTTTTTACTGATTTACTGTTTTCAAACAATGCTTTACTACTTCATTATACAATACTTTGTGCTTTATGTGATTTCTTATCTTTAGTCATTATTTATATTCATTACTCACGGGGTCGGACTACTCACATTACTCCCTGCACCGTGTGTGCAGATTCAGGCATTGTTGGTCCCGCTCCGGAGTGTTGATTCCTCGAGTACAAGCGGTGTTTCGGAGACTACGAGGTAGCTGTTGGCGTCCGCATCCCCCGTGCCTCCCTTATCTTATTATTTTCTTGTTTCTCAAAATAGTTTTATCAGATACTATGCTTAGTAGACTTGTGTCAGGATTCGTAGTTGCTCATGACTTGGGACACCCCGATTTGGGTTGTGTCAAGCTAGGTTTTCCGCTATTTTGTATTATTTAATTATTCTTAGTTCATTATTATGCTATTTAACAATTTAAAACTGAGAAATTTTTATTGATTGGCCTTGTCTTTACGAGAGGTGCCATTACGATCGAGTTCGGGGTAAGGGTCGTGACAGGGTGGACTTTTGCATTTGCGATATTTGGGGTCACAATTGTGATCCCCTCATGTTTGCATTTGCGAACATTTTGTTCACATTTGCAAAGGCAGCAGAAATGTTCATACTTCGCATTTGCGAAGATTTATCCATATTTGCGGGTTCGCAATTGCGAGCCGCATGTTGTTCATTCCTTAAAGTTTCAAAACTAGAAAACCCTAGAGGTGATTTTCGAAGAACTATGCTTCCCCAATTCATTAGTAAGTGATTCCTACTTATTTTCTTTCAATCTTCCATTATATTTCATAAGTTTTCAACATAAAATCTAAAATTTTCATTGTGGAAATCGGGGGTTTGGGTAGAATTAGAGATTTTTGTAAAATTACAACTTAGACCTTAAATTGAGGTCAGATTTCGAAATAAATTACATAACCAGCTCGGGGATGAATGGGTAATCGAGTTTTGGTCCGAATTTTGGGTTTGGACCAAGCGGGCCCATGGTCATCTTTTGGCTTTTGGGGTATAAATGTGGGAATTCTAAATTTATGCATTGTTATTGATTCCTTTAGCAATATTTGATTATATTGAGTCAATTGTGGCTAGATACGAGTGACTTAGAGGTAGGTTCTAGGGCAAAATCCCCAGTAGAGCTCTGGGTTGAATGCATCTTGAGGTAAGTGTTGAGTTTATCCTTGATTTGAGGGAATTAGGAACCCTCAGATTATGTGCTATGTGAATTTCATTTGTTGCGGCGTATATGTGACGTAACGAGTGCTTATATGCCGCCGAATTACTTGTTTCCTTGATTTTCCATAATTCCTTATTACTTTGTTCCATGTTTTTATTATTATATACTCTACATGCCTTCTATGCTTATTTGTTACACGTTAATCATTGTTTCTCTTGTTAACAATGTTAGATCCTTTTCGTGCTTTCGTGACGCGCTGTTATTTGATATAGTTGAATTACTTGCTCCTTCTAATTGTCATTTATTGAACTTGTCTTGCCGTGTATTATTACATATATGAATTCCCATGTTGTATGAGGTTTCCTTCCTGATTCAGCTTTGTATTAGTCGAACGTAGAGGTTCTTGTGATCTAAATTATTGACTATTGACTGCACTCATTGAATATTTGGTACTGATATGGAGGGATCGGGTTTGCACGCTACAATAATAGAAATAAGGATGGATTGATATGGTGGAATAAGGGTGAATCTGTACTGATATAGTGGGATCGGGTTGCACGATGCTACTAATGAAATAAGGGTAAATTGATAAGGTGAAATAAATGTGATTATGATACTGATTTTGTTATGTGGTTGGATCAGGTTGTGTGCTTCGATATATATATATATATATATATATATATATATATATATATATATATATATATATATATATATATATATATAATTTGTTTATGATTGTGATGTTATCGCGGTGGAATAAGGGAGGATTGTGTTGTACGGTGGGATCGGGTTGCGCGCTGTGTAACGACCCGACCAGTCGTTTTGAGCCCTAGCACGTCATTCAGCAGTCTAAGGCCAGGAGTAGCCTCATTTCAGGTATTGTGACATGTTCGCATTGTCAGAATTTAAATTCAGGAAGATCGGAGTTAAATTTAAATAAAAATTCTCATTTGAGAAGCTTAAAGTTGAAAGAATAAACTAGGATTGGAATTTTGAGTAAACGACCTCGGAATCAAGATATGAAGGTTCCAGCAGGTTTGTATGATGATTTCAAACTCGGGCGTATGCCCGGATTAGGTTTTGGATTACCCGAGAGCGTTTTGGCGCCTATTGTGGAAGTTAGCATTTTAGAAGGAATTTCATAAGTTTGTCTTGAACAGAATTTCAGTGTTATCAATGTCCGTTTGGGATTCCGATACTAGGAGTAGCTCCGTATGGGTATTCTGGAGTTGGAGCGCAATCGAAAGTAAATTCGGAGGTCCGTAGGTCATTTTGAAGCCATTTGGCTAAAGATAGAAATATGAAGGTTTTTGAGAAGTTTGACCGGAAGTGGACTTTTTGATATCGGGGTCAGAGTCCAATTTCGAAAGTTGGAGTAGGTCCATAATGTCAAAAATGATTTGTGTGCAAAATTTGAGGTCAATCGAACGTGATTTGATAGGTTTAAACGTCGGAAATAGAAGTTGAAAATTTCAAAGTTCATAAAGCTTGAATTGGAGGTTGATTGATGATTTTAGCGTTGTTTGATATGATTTGAGGCGCCAAGCAGGTCCATAACGTGTTTTGGAATTGGTTGGTATGATTGGTTGGGTCTCGGTGGCCTCGGGTGGATTCCGGGTGGTTAACGGATCGAAACTTGGAATTTAAGAAGAACTGAAGCAACTTGTATCTGGTATTTCCGCTTCTGCAGAAATGGGACCGCAGAAGCGACCTCGCAAAAGCGGTCGAGTGTGAGGGTAGCCAGGACCGCAGAAGCGGACCTTGATCCGCTTATGCGGAACCATAAAAGCGGTTGGCTTATCGAAGAAGCGAAAATGGGCTGAAGCCCAGGGGCCGCAGATGCAGAATATTTTCTGCAAAAGCGGGATCAAAGAAGCGGGATTGCTTCCACAGAAGCGAAAATTGCTGGATAAGTAAGGTTGATTTAAATCGTGGGTTGAGTTCATTTCTCCCATTTCATCATGGCTTGGGCGATTTTGCGGAGCTTCAAGAGAGGAATTTTGTCGTCAATGTTAAGGTAAGTTATCCCCATTACTTTTGAGTTAAATACATTAATTATGTATGGATTTTAGTATGAAAAATGGGTAGAAAATTGAGGGTTAGAGGAAGACCTAGGAAATTAGTGTTCTTGGATTTTTACCATGATTTTGAGTATGTAATTAAGAGAAAATCATATATTTGATTTCGTGAGTTCATGGGTAAACTTTATCTTCGAGAAATTTTGGATTCCGGGCACATAGGCCCGAGGGCATTTTTGTCAACTTTTCGTTCGGGGTTAGCAATTGTTATAAATTGGGTTTTAAAGTATAATTGAGTATATATTAATGGATTTATAAAATTGTTGGCTAGTTTTGGAGCATTGTGCGCTGGTGCAAGTCTTCCAAAGAATGTAGAATGCCGGTTGTGGATCTTCGGAGCGAGGTGAGTCTCCTTTTTAATCTTGTGAGGGGGAATTTACCCGATAGGTGAAGTAATTGATTATGTTCTCCTATTTGTGGGGGGCTACGTACGCACGAGGTGACGAGAGCCCGTGCGTAGCTACTATTATGCTATTGCCCGGGTAGTTAGGACCCAAAAGCATATTGCACGTGGATTAATTGTGAACCCATTTGTAGCTTGAATTGCTTAACTCACATCGAATCAGTAAGTAAATTTCTAAAAACATTAAACTTCATTTCTTAAATTGTTAAAGGAGAATTGGTTTTATTTGAATAAATATTCTTCGATAAGTTCTTATTTTACTGATTGAGCATGTATTTTTATGTGTGCCTGCGTCACATGGATGATTCGCGAGCAGGATATGTGTTTAATTATGGAACGGGCCGGACGCCTCGGTGAGAATAGATGCACCTATTGTTCGTGCCGCTCGACCCTCGGCAGTGCACAATTTACATTTCTGTTGGAGCGGACCGTCGACCTCGTCATGATTTGCTCATGTTTATCTGTTACTTGAAAATTGTAAATATGGAATGGGCCCTACGTGGCTTGATATAAACTGATAAGATAATAAAGAACAGACTTTAGAAGCCCTTGATTTATTGTTGAAGGTGTTTACCTATTTTTCTAGCTTCAAAATCAGAACTTCTATACAAATCCATGATTATCCTCGCACTTATAGAATATTGCTAATTGACCTCTAGTGAGTGTCGGAGTTGGCCATCTCGTCTCTACCCCTTCGGGATTATGCGGGAAACTCACTGAGTACACGTTTATTACGTACACATACTACACTTATGTGCATTTTTGTTGCACAGGAATGTATACCTCTAGCAGCCTATTGGGCGTAGCGCATTGATGACTCTGGGACTAGGGGAGCTGCATTGTTCGAGATGACCCGCAGCTAGTGTAGTTCCTTCCAGTGTTTTCTTATTATTTATTCCCTGTCCACTGTATTTCAGACAAATGTTGTATTTTATTTTCCATATCGATAGTTGCTCATGCACTTGTGACACCGCGTTTCTAGGATGGTTTGAGGTATTATATTAACTATTCAACATATAAATTTTATTTTAAAATTTTATCCTTTAAATATTTCTTAATAATGAACGAAAATTTATGGATTTCAAATCTGTTAAAATGAGATTTAATTAAGTATTTGAGTTGGTTGACCTGACAGGGGTGTCCGGCGCCACCACAACCCTTAGTAGATTTTGGGTCGTGACATGCTGTAACAACCTATGTGTTCTATCTCCTTGAGTTGTGTTGGTTTTTGGGTTTTCACTTGAAACTCTAAGGATTGGTAATTCTTGTTCTTACTAGCTTATTTCTTGAGGCTGTAGCTATTTTCTTTAGCTGACTGTCTTATTTTATTCCGTATATCCTATTTTATCTATATATTTTATATATTGTGTATTGGTTGTAATTTGACCTGCCTTATCCTCATCACTACTTCATCGAGGTTAGGCTCAACACTTACAAAATACATGGGATCGATTCTACTCATGCTACACTCTGCACTTCTCGTGCAAATTTTGGAGTGGATCCCAGCGGCGGTTATTAGCATGCTCAGATTGGACAACTTTGTGTAGACTTGAGGTACAGGTGCTCACCGTCCGCAGCTCCTAAAGTCTTATTTTCTTTTATTTAGCTTTGTATTTCCTTCAGATGACTTTGTGTTTCATTCAAACCCTTGTATATATTATTCTAGTAGTTCGTGCACTTGTAATACCGGATCTAGGGTTGTAACAGATATTTTAGCTGTTTTAGCTTCTGCACATTACTTTGGATTATTATAGTTATTTCAGCCCTTTCTCATTATTTAATTTAAATTGTTGAAAAGTGAATAAATTATCCTAATGTTAGATTGCCTAGCAAGTGAAATGTTACGCTTCATCACGCCCCCGACGGTAGAAATTCCGAGTCGTGACAACTGTCCTTGAAATATTTAATGCCTCGATGATAAATAGTTGGAGCTCATCGGTTCTACTCATGCTACACTCTGCACTTCTCGTGCAAATTTTGGAGTGGATCCCAGCGGCGGTTATTAGCATGCTCAGATTGGACAACTTTGTGTAGACTTGAGGTACAGGTGCTCACCGTCCGCAGCTCCTAAAGTCTTATTTTCTTTTATTTAGCTTTGTATTTCCTTCAGATGGCTTTGTGTTTCATTCAAACCCTTGTATACATTATTCTAGTAGTTCGTGCACTTGTAATACTGGATCTAGGGTTGTAACAGATATTTTAGCTATTTTAGCTTCTGCACATTACTTTGGATTATTATAGTTATTTCAGCCCTTTTTCATTATTTAATTTAAATTGTTGAAAAGTGAATAAATTATCCTAATGTAAGATTGCCTAGCAAGTGAAATGTTACGCTTCATCACGGCCCCGACGGTAGAAATTCCGAGTCGTGACAACTGTCCTTGAAATATTTAATGCCTCGATGATAAATAGTTGGAGCTCAAGATATTACTTGTTTTTTCAAATTAATCATAAATTTATTTTTCTTTGATAAGATATTATTTTGTTGGATATTTTACAGATTAATTAAAAAGAATAGTAGTAACATGTTAAGCTCATATGTTTTAAACAAAAATAACAAAGTGAAAAAAATAAAATAAGCACGACGTCTTGCAAACACATAAAAATACTGGAGGGTAGGGTAGGACTGATTGAAATTTTATGTAAACACAAGGGGGTGATTTTGAGCTATTTAAGGTTTGATTTAGTCGACTTAAACCGAGTCTCTAAATAGATTTCGCGCTATGTGAAGTTTATTATTTTTCATAAATCAAATAGCTGAGAGTAAATGAGGCATAATATTTTTTATAATGGTTTGGCGAGCCCACATCCAGTACTATCCTTCGTTGTGAAGCAATTTTTTTTCGGGCTTCTTTAATTCGAATTTTGTACTGTATTACAACTTTGATGGTTTTCCAACATCCATCACGAATGTTTGAGTGTTGGTTTTCCCTAACTCATTAATAATGATCTAGTTGATTTTTATTTGCTTAGTAACAATGATTTACAATAGTTGGTTTCCCTCGTTCTTCCCGCAACAATCTCTAAGAAGTACATTGTCTTGAATAGAGTAGTACAAGGATGAGGAGAATTTTTGTGAGCTGTGTGTAGGTTCTTCGACTTCTCTGTTTTGTAATAATCATCATTGTTCTCAACTTTTTCCTTTATTTATTGCTAAACTATTGATCTTGGAAGTTGAATCTTCTCTTTGTTGGAAATCTTTGTTTGATTTTTGGTTTACATTCCTTTTGCCCGACGTGCTCCATTTACAATCTAAAATATGTTTTTTGTTGTTGCATGTATGTTTTTTGCAATCCCACAAGATAGTTAAACGTAAAAAAAAAAAAAAAAATTAAAGTAGTTTTTGTTTAATCCAATAATTATTATAGGATAAAACAATTAAATTTATATTTAATAAGGTCACTAGCAGTTGGTTCGAATCAGAGCTTACCTGAATGAACCATAGAGTTAGGCCAAATAAGTTGTAAATAAAACAATGAAAGTAAATAAGCAAAAGAAAGAATGATAGTATTGAGCTTCGTTATGAGTCACAGTATCTGAAAGAATTATAAGCATGGGGAGTGTAGGTATTTATAGCCTAAGATCACCGGGACATGACTCTCGTCTTTTTCGAAAGAGTCATCAAGTTAGAGGCACCTCTTACAGGGATAAAGTTCTATTGTGATTTTTTCTCCGAATAAAACCTACACTAAGCAATATCATGTCGTTGTGCAATCTATTCACATGTCGATGCCAGATTTTATCAATACAAATAGTCCTCTTATTCTCTGGATATTTCTTAAGAAATATCCTGGAAGTAGTAAGATCTTCGAAGTGTTGCAGAAGAATTTTTTTTACTCAAATTATTTTTTTAGCTTATATGCCAATAAGGGTTCTATTGATGGATTTGTCAAAAAAAGGGTTTTTAGTGGGATTTACCACCAGTTGTCATTAATTTTTAATCTGAAAGGACATCTAGTTAGTTTCATTTAAAGTTTTGGACATGTTGTGATCCTCAACAAGTTCTAACACCACAATGTTTACCAAAGTCGTGATGACCTTGCTTATAAGAACCATCTTCTTCCTTTGTCCTTACTATCTTTTGCTCGAACTTCTTTTCTGAAGTTCTCCAATATTTAATGTTGCTTTCCTTAAGAAACCTTTAACCTTTTCGCTTCTTGTTTTTTCTTATATTTCCACCTTAACTTCCAATGACTTCTCAAAATGCATGAGTTAGTGCTCGTGAAATGACTTCCATCGTTGAGGCTGTTGTCGTTGCACTTCTTCATGCGACCATCGTGGCAATGGAGGACATGATGGTGGAAGAACCATTTGTCCTTAATAGGAGAAGTAGGGGTAGAAAACCTTCCATGAATATGGGAAAGGAATCATCGTCCCCATCGATGAAAGGGAAGCAGTTCAGGCTGACATGCCTGTAACAGGATTGGTGCCAACCTCTACTAAGAAAGGCGATATTGCCAAAACTTCAGGTGAGGGTAGAAGAAACAGAGAAAACCAATAATATCAGAGGTTCTTCTTAAGATGCTCCATCTTATTGGCCTTTATGGCTACAAAAGCAATGCTCTAGTTGAATAGTCTTACAAGAAAAACATCTTTTGCAGTTCTGAGAGATTATTCCTAATGAAGGTAAGTTTTAAGCTTCCCTCCCTGAAGTGGGTGAAAACATAACAAATTACTAAAAAGATTTCTTATTTGTATTCACCTACCCGTTCAACCTCAGGTTTAGACTGGCTATTGATCGCTAATGAAGGACCTTTGCGAGGTGTATAATATTTGCCTAGGTCAGTTAGGACCAAGCGTGTGCTGGTCAGTGGCATCCATGTCGCTTCTCTTTCTAGAATCTCATCCAAATCCATTTTCCTAAGCTTTACAAGGGGTCGATGTTGATGTTGGCGAGTTAGGATACTCATGTTCTTCGTACCAATGTAAAAGATGATTTCGATCGAAGATGGTACAAGAAGTTTGTTAGAGTTCCTAACTGGACATCTTGAGAGAAAATGATCTCCCCTTCCGGAGGAGTGGAATTCATGCATAGATTCTTTCATTTTTATTTATTTTCCCTTTTGTCTCCTTTTTTGTGTAAGATATTTTAATTGTCGCTCTGGATTCCATCACATATTAGCTCCGGAATATGGAGGAGTGGGTCGACAAAATTTTGAAATCGGCAATAATCCAAAACTATCCATATGATTTAACTTACGCAACACTCTATCCTCTATTAGCGGTACTTTGGAAGCCATCATTATAATTCATCTGAAATAGACCACTCTAATCCTATGACCATAAGCGATAAGCTTGTCACAACCCTAATTTTCCTCAGTAGGATATCGTGATAGCACCTAGTCTCTATGACTAGGTAAGTCTAACAGTTAATAAAAACTTGGTAGAAATAATTAACAAAATTCTAAAATCAAAGCTGAATAACGATATAAACTTCCGAAAGTAGAATCCACAGAGTAAAATTAGAGTACTAATACATCACTATCTGAAGAAAGTACAATAGTAAATAAGAATAAGGGAAGATGACTCCGAGGTCTGCAGACACCGAGTAGACACCCCTTGAAGTCTTTGTAAAGTAGCTAACTGACGATTACTAACGATCGGCATGTGCAGATGTACCTGGATTTGCATAAAAAGATATGCAAAAGCATAGTATGAGTACACCATACAAGTATTGAAGAAGTATCAAGTCTAACCTCGGTAGAGTAGTGATGAGGCTAGGCCAAGACACCTACTAGGGTATAAATAAAGAATATCATAACATAATAAGGATAAAATAATGGAACTCGAAAAAATAACTAATGCGAAACAGTTAACAACATGAACTAATACTAAAATTGCAAGCACAAGAATAACATAAGGAAATCAGTTAAAGAGAACAAAAATGATTCTATACGGACAATAACTGACAAAAACAAGGAAGAACACAACAACAAGAATCACGACGAGGTATCTCCTCGTGTACAATAATGTGATGAACCAACCCGTCGTCTCGTGAGTTACCTCTTTGTTTCCCTTATTTTATGCTTCTTCATGTTTCATTATCAGTAATTGGTGTGTTAAAGTCTATTTGGATTGGTTTTGGTAGAAAATGAGACACTTAGTCTCTTTATGGAAGGTTTGATATGGAAAAGTCAATCGGATGTTGACTTATGAGTTAGAAGGCTTGAATTTGGTTTACGATGATTTGGGTAGCTTCGGGGGATGATTTGTGACTTAGGAGCGTGACCGGAATTGATTTTGGAGATCGGGTATAGAATTAAGCTTGAATTGGTGAAGTTAGTATTTTGGCGAATTCCGGTTGATGGGTGAGATTTTGATCTGAGGGTCGGAATGGAATTCCGAGAGTTGCTGTAGCTTCGTTAGGTAATTTTGGATGTGTATGCAAAATTTTAGGTCATTCGGACGTCGTTTGGTCAGGTTTTTGATAGAAAGTGTATTTCGGAAGTTTTGAGAAAACTTAGGCTTGAATTCGATGAGAATTGATGGTTTTAGTGTTAGTCGTGGTGTTTTGATGATTGGAGCAAGTTTGAATAAGGTATTGGATCATGTTTCTGTGTTTGGTTGAGGTCCCGGGGGCCTCGGGGTGAACTTTTTTTTTTAGATAATAACGACCTCTTAGGGTTTTTTTATATAAAACCAAATAAAATACAACAATTACGAAAAGTGCAAATAAGGGGGACAACTATATTTTGGTGATTTCGGAAAATAAGGGTGTTTTAAAACAAAGAAAAAGGCGAGAATGTTTTAAAACATTTCATCCGCGATTTTGGGGCTCATTCACTCCATTGTTGGTCCGTTTGAGAGATTTTTGAAGGAAATTGAAGAGGGATTCAAGGAGAATCGATTGGAGGTAAGATTTTTTAACTTAAAACTCATTTTTATGGTGAAATCCACCTATAAATTCATGGAAATTTAGCTAAAATTGAAAAACTAGGGCTTGAAGTTTGAGATTTTTAAACTGGAATTTAAAGGGCCATTTGAGCTCGGATTTGAGAATTCTTGGTATGTATGAACTCGTGAGAGGATGAGGAATCAGGTGATGTGAATTTTTCTAATTTTTTAAGAATTGGGCCCGGGGCTCGGGTTTTGCTAATTTCAAGATTCTTGATATTTTTTGATTGTTTTCGATTGGGTATTGTTCCCTTAGCATATTGTGATGTATTCCCTCTGATTTTGGTTAGATTCGACGCGCGTGGAGGCCAATTTGAGGGGAAAAGGCATCGCGAGCTAGAGAATTCACCGTTTCGAGGTGAGTAATGATTGTAAATGATATCCTGAGGGTTTGAAACCCCTGATTGTACATCATAGTGCTATATTGAGGTAACTTGCACACCGGATAGTGGGCGTGGGGTAGAACACCATTGGGGATATTGACTTGGTACGTCCCAATTAATGATTTTTACCGCGTATTTTACTGGAACATATTTGTTATTATCATGATTTGGGCTGATTGCCATATTTGGGCTTCGTGCCAATTATTTGAACCCTTCAGGGATTCTTTTCACTTTTTCCTCATTGTTTTGACTAATTACTTGAACTCAGTCATATTGTTTCTCCACTATTTTACAACTCAGCCACTTTTCCTCAGATTTGAGTCTTAAATGATATTTTAAATGATAATTTAGGCTGAGGACTACTGTTTTACTAATGCCCGAGAGGCTTGTGATGATATTCTGACTAAGTTTGGCCGAGGGCCAGATGTGAGGATAAACTGAGTGATGTGAGGCAGAGGGCTTGGATGTGAGGATTTTATATGGATCGGGCTGCACGCCGTAGCAGTATATTATATGGATCGGGCTACACGCCGCAATAGTATATATATATATTGGATCGGACTGCACGCCGCAGTGATATAGCGCTTGGGTTGTAGGAGCCCCTCCGGAGTCTGCACCCCCACAGTGAGTGCGGGTACCCATATGGATCAGGCTGCATGCCGCATCGGCTACTATGTGATACTGTTATGAGAGTGATCTGAGAGAGAGAACCCGAGGGGCTGAGAGTGTTGTTGAGAGTGAGCCCGAGGGGCTGGTTAAGTTTGGGATAATGCCCGAGGGGCAAACATTTATGTGCTCATCTTCCATACTTATTTGCCTTTTTACCTGTTATACTGTGGTATTTGTGCCCGAGGGGCGGATTTTTTGTGCTTATTAGCACTAACCGTTTCGAAATCGTTTTTCATAATTGTTGAAAAGATCATTTTGAAAAGAGATTTTAACTGAGCCAAGGTATTTCTAAAGATTTCACAGATTTCACTGTTTTCTCAGAAAATTGTACACGACTTCTATATAGCATGTTGGTTGCTTTACGTGATTTCTTACTGCTCAGTTATTATTTGCCTTTATTACTCACTAAGTTAGAGTACTCACTTTACTCCCTACACCTCGCGTGAAGTTGCAGGTATTTATTCACCCGGTAGCGGGTATTGGCTGTGTGGAGGCAGAGTTGTAGAGGTCTTAGCGAGGTGACTGCCAACGTTCGCAGCACCACTGTCCTTTTGTGTTATTCATTATTCTTGTTCAGTGTATTTCTAGATTGTAAAGTGGGAATTTCATTCTTATAGATGCTCGTGACTTGTGACACCCCGGTCGGACTGTGTTCGGTTGTAATTACATTAATTAATATAATTAAATCATACTCGAACTGTTATTTATCTGATTAACTGCTTAAAAGTGGTGTTCTAAAATGGTCTGGCTGGCCTTGTCTTCACGAGTGGCTACATCACGACCGGAGTGGGGTTTGGGTCGTGACAAGTTGGTATCAGAGCCTAGGTTACTAGGTCTCACGAGTCATGAGCAGGTTAAGTATAGTCTCGTGGATCGGTACAAAGACGTCTCTATTTATCCTTGAGAGGCTGCAGAACCTTTAGGAAAACTTCACCTTCTTGAATTCTTATCATGCGTCCATGATTCGGCTTGAAAAGAAACTTTGAAATTCCTTTCATGTGTTTGTACGTGCGTATGAGCGCTCAGTATCAGATTTGCCTTGACGTCTTGTGATTCCCTGAACAAGGGGTGAGATGCGATCTCTGTGAGTTTGATGTTGGGCCAGACTGGAGGACTTGAGGCCGGATCTTGCCTATGGCTTGAGTACCGAGGTGCTAATTTTGTGAGCAAGTATTTTGAACTTATATGTTCGTTATTTTCCCTATTAGCCAGAATGGCGGTGGTATATCCATGTGATAAGTATGTTAGTACTGCGAGATGTATCTATATGACCTGCTAGTGACAAAGAAGTCTGCTGGATAATAGATGAACAATTAAGTGTTCGATTCCAATTGTGATTTGATGTGTAGCCCGAATTATGGGCGCGTGAAGAATATTTTCGTGTCTCCTAGTTGGGGAGTGAAGTGCATTACATGTGATGGTATGAGTTCAGACCCAGGAAAGACTAAATGACTGTGTAATGGGTATGACGGTGGAAGGTATGCTGAAACACTAAATTGAGGCGAAGCAGGTGGGTTATCTCCTGCGGAGTGTTCTTAAGTGGTATGATCCTTATGTGTATGTGAGAAGATCTCATGTGTAGTTGAAGGGTACGTGTTGAAATTTGAAAATTCGGGTCGCTTAAGAGAGTGGACTCAACTGATGTGGGGATGAATGCGAGATTTGCAGAGGATTACAGTACTAGATGATCTGTGTTTTCACAAACTTGTAGATGATTTGGGTTTAATGTCACTATGATATTGTGGCATCATCAGAGTAAAAGTGTTATGATTTGTTGAGTGTGTCTTGATATATGGCTTCGAGCCAAGTGGGGGAGTTTGCTACTAATTAGCTAATTGTACGGTCATATGCTATGTTGGTTCCAATTCGAGGCATGCTGGCGAATCAGTTCTGGTTGCGGAAATTGAGCTGAGGATGGCACGAGTGAAGCAAAATTTTAACAAAGGTTATATGGTGGCTCGTAGATGTGTAAGAAGAAGAGGATGTCTTAAGTTGTTGTTGGTAAGAATGCTCGGTGCGTAGAGCAGGAAGATGTTTGTTTGTATTGGGATGAGGATCTCATTTAGTGGTATTGGAGTGCCAATAAGGCACGAGTGGTTCTGTTCGTAAGGTCAGGTAATTGCAGTTTGAATAAGAGTGAATGACTTTCAAGAATGGTTCTAATGTGTTCAAGATTCTACATGCGACAATCAGGTGTCTTAAGGTTGTGTGTGTGGTTAGAGACTGTGTTTTCATTGGAAAATGTCAAGACTTGTGGTATTTTTATGTTAATTATGGGATTCTATGTACTAGTATCAGGAAAATAAAGGTAACAGATTTAGATTCGGAGAAAGTTCTTCATAGTAGATTATTTTGGGAATGTGGTGTATTTGGGAATATTCGAGAGAGAATATTCAACGACTAGTAGGTTTCAGACAGTGTGGTTCATGCTTGGGTCTCGTGTGGTAATCCTGGGTGAGGCACTGTGGCGCTACAACAAGAGGAAATATCAAGTTGAGGATGGAACAGAAGGAAATTTAGATGGGTGGAGTATCTTGGTAAAAGACCAAACTAATATGGTAGGATGTGATTAATTCTTTGCGTGTGTTCGAGGCAATGAGTTCGTACAGGTATTTTCGCAGCAAAGCTCTTGAGTTATGACAGCTTGTTTAGTCTGGTCTAGTTAGAAGAATTCAGTCCTGACAGTTTAGCTTGTGCAAATGGAATTGGGGAAGAATTCTTGTTGGGTTTCACCGTCGTTTGGAGATGTATATATTTTCTATGGGCATGCGAAGCATGGGACGTGTAATGATTTTCTTCCAAATGGGATCAGTGGGAGTCCTTGGCTAGATGAGTTACAGTTCAGTTTTGAAAAGAAGCTCATAAAACTCTTAGGCAATGGGTAGCCTCAGATAATCAAGGAAAATGGTATTGCTAATTGGAAGTGATTTGACGAGAGTATTTGTCTCGAAAAGGGGAAATGTGATTAAACTGATGATACTTTGATAGTATTGCGGCACTTTCTGGTTAGATCGACTACTGATATCTGAGTTTGTGTGATGGCACAAGGGAATTTTAGAATATTTTCCGTGGAATGATTGGGTACTTGGGGTGTGATGTATATTCATACGGCGGAATTTGGGATCAGGTATGGAGATTCTTGTGCTATATGGAGTTGGAGACTGGAAGTTCTCATGTACAGACTATGTAGTGGTTGTGGATCGTGTGTATCGGCACCGTTTAGCAGCTATTGAGATTTCGAGGCCCGAGTGGATCTTTCATTGGTTGGTATGTTAGATTTTGGATATGATGTTGAGGTGTAGACTGGCGGTCTCAGTGTTGGGTTATTCTAGACTATTGCGCTATGGGCCATGCCAGAAAATGCCACGGGTTGAGTGGCGAGGTGCATCATATTATGTTCTAGCAGAGTGGTTTGTATTCGAAAGACCAGCGGATGGCGGGGAAGGACTGATTTTCTTAATTGGGCAATGCCACCCCAAGAGTAGTTGATGAGTCACTGATTGATGTTGCGGTTAGGGGTAGCCGCTCTGCTATTACCCTGCCGGATCCTCCTGTTTCAGAACAAACAACCTCAATCCCTACAACTGCGGAGGGTACCACTATACCTCCCGTTGATGCTCTTGTCCCGCCTCCAGTCCCAGCTTCCGGTTCTAGCATTTTTGATGGGGATCTTAGGGGAGCTATTCAAATGTTGGCTCAGTTGGTGGCCTCTCAGGCCCAAAGGTCAAATATTGCCCCCAGTTCATCCAGCCAACAGGAGATTCTACTAGTTCCAGTGTAAACCGATTCCTTCAGTTAGACCCTCCGGTATTCACAGGTGCCAACTCAGAAGAAGACCCTCAGGACTTTATTGATGAGATGCACAAGACCCTCAGGGTGATGCGTGCGACTGAGACAGAGGGAGTAGAGTTGGCTGCCTACCGTATGAAAGGGGTGGCCTATTCATGGTTTGAGTTATAGGAGGACTCCCGAGAGAAGGGGCGCCCTCCGGTGAGGTGGAGTGAGTTTGATGATGCTTTTATTGATCATTTCTTGCCCGCTGAAACAAGGGCAACCCGGGCAGCAGAATTTGAAAATCTGAGGCAAGGTGACAGAAGTGTATGAGAGTACCACATGGAGTTCGACCGTTTGTCCAAGATTGCTATTCACATGTTGCCCACCATGGAGGCTAGAGTGTGTTGGTTTTTTCAAGGTCTTAATCATTTGACTATTAATGAGGCTTCTACAGCAGCATTGAATTCTGACATGAACTACAGGAGGATGGTAGCCTTTGCTCAGGCCACAGAGGACCGTAAGTTGAAGAACATAATGGCGAGAGAGAGTAACAGCAAGGCCTGCTCTACGGGCAACATAGGAGAGTCCCTAGGTGGGGGAAGATCAGCTTTTAAGGGAGGATCATCGGGCCCTTCCCAGTCTGTTGCACAGTCTTCAGCCAGTGGACCGCCATCAGGGCCTAGCCAGCAGCAGTGGAGTCGTTTCAAGACCGGTCAGGGCAACAGGGGATTCCGCCAGCGAGGTCGGTCAGCGGAGAGGTCTCAGCAGCAGCAGCAGAGATCCCTGTGTCCCAAGTGTGGGAAGATGCACTAGGGGGTCTGCTACACGGAGTTGCCTATATGTTATGGATGTGGGATGAGGGGCCATATTCAGAGACACTGTCGTGCATCTCACCAGGGAATAGGTAGGGGCACAGCTCAGCCCTCCAGTCCAGCAGTTGCCACATCTTCATCCCCCTCTCTAGCTCGAGGTGCCCCTGCATCTGCAGAGCGTGGTGCAGCTAGGCGTGGTACACAGGGTTCGGGAGGTCCAAGCCGATTCTATGCTATGAGTGGCGTCAGTCTGTAGAGGCTTCTTTAGATGTTGTTATAGGTATTCTGACTGTCCAATCTCATGATGTGTATGTGCTTATTGACCCTGGTTCCACTTTATCATATGTTACCCCGTTTGTTGCTATGGGATTTGTGATAGAACCAGAGCAGCTTCATGAGCCATTCTCAGTATCTACCCCAGTTGGTGAGTCAATTTTGGCGGCTCGAGTTTATAGTGGTTGTGTTGTTATGGTGCGTGGTAGGGATACCATGACCGATCTTATCGAGTTGGGAATGGTGGATTTCGACGTAATAACAGGAATGGATTGGCTTTACTCATGCTTTGCCAAACTTGATTGTAGAACTAGAAATATCATGCTTGAATTTCCTAATGAGCCCATCATTGAATGGAGGGGAGACAATGTAGTGCCTCGAGGTCGGTTTATTTCCTACCTTAAGGCCGCGAAAATGATCGAGAAAGGGTGTATCTATCATCTAGTTCGAGTTGCAGACACCAATGCCGAGGCACCTAGCCTTGATTCTATACCAGTTGTGAATGAATTTCCAAATGTCTTTCCAGATGAGCTCCCTGGGATTCCACCAGATAGGGAAATTGATTTTGGGATCGATGGGATGCCAGGGACGCAACTATATCGATTCCACCTTACAGGACGGCACCGGCAGAATTGAATGAACTAACGGAGCAATTGAAGGATTTGTTGGAGAAAGGTTTCATACGGCCAAGTGTGTTGCCATGGGGCGCACCGGCCTTGTTCGTAAAAAAGAAGGATGGGTCGCTGCGGATGTGTATTGACTACCGGCAACTCAACAAAGTTACAATCAAAAATAAATATCCCTTGCGAAGAATAGATGACTTTTTCGATCAATTGCAAGGCATTGCATCTTTCTCAAAAATTGACTTGCGGTCCGGGTATCACCAATTGAAGATATGGGAGCGGGATATTCCAAAAACTGCCTTCAGGACGCGGTATGGGCACTTTAAATTTATGGTAATGTCTTTTGGTCTAACAAATGCCCCGACTACTTTCATGGACCTTATGAATCGAGTCTTCAAGCCCTTCCTAGACTCCTTTGTGATAGTGTTCATTGACGGCATTCTAGTATATTCCCAAAGTCGGGAGGACCATGTTGGCCATCTTAGGGCAGTATTGCAGACTCTTCAGCAACATCAACTATATGCAAAATTTTCAAAATGTGAATTCTGGCTTGAATCTGTCGCATTCTTGGGTCATGTTGTTTCCAGGGAAGGAGTTATGGTTGACCCTTAGAAGGTTGCGGCAGTGAAGAATTGGCCTAGACCTACTACGCCAACTGAGATCCGCAGTTTCTTGGGATTAGTTGGGTACTACAGGAGGTTTGTGGAGGGGTTTTCTACTCTTGCCTCTCCTTTGACAATATTAACGTAGAAAGCAGTTAAATTCCAATTGTCTGATGCTTGTGAAAAGAGTTTCCAATAATTGAAATCAAGGTTAACAACATCACCAGTGTTAGCCCTACCAGAGGGTACCGAGGTATTTGTGGTCTATTGCGATGCTTCAAGAGTCGGGCTGGGGTGTGTGTTGATGCAGCGGGGCAAGATGATAGCCTACACCTCTAGGTAGCTCAAGAATCATGAGAAGAACTATCCAACCCACTTAGAGCTTGCTGTTGTGGTGTTTGCACTAAAGATTTGGCGGCATTATTTGTATGAGGTCCATGTGGACATATTTACAGATCATAAGAGCCTTCAATATATCTTCAAGAAGAAGGAGTTGAACTTGAGGCAAAGAAGGCAGCTAGAGTTACTCAAAGACTACGATATGGATATTCTTTACCACCCGGCAAAGGCAAATGTTGTGGCAGATGCACTTAATCGAAAATCTATGGGGAGTTTGGCTCATTTGGGGGCCTATCAGAGGCTGTGCCGTTAGCTAGGGAAGTTCATTGGATAGCTAATTTGGGAGTTCGTCTGGCGAACTCTAATGAAGGAAAGGTGATTATTCAGAATAGGGCTGAATCGTCGCTTGTGGTAGAGGTAAAAGAAAAGCAATTCAATGATCCATTGTTAGCGCAATTGAGAGAAGGGATTCACAATCATAACACCACAGCTTTATCCTTGGGCATGAATGATGGTACCCTACGGTACCAAGACCGCCTATGCGTTCCTGATATTAACAGTCTTCGGGAAAGGATCATGGCAGAAGCTCACACATCTAGGTATTCTGTGCACCCAGGTTCTACAAAGATGTATCATGATCTCAAGGAAACTTATTGGTGGAACAACATGAAGAGGGATGTGGCAGAATTTGTGGCAAAATGTCCAAATTGTCAACAGGTGAAGGCCGAACATCAAAGGCCCGATGGATTGACGCAACGCATAGAAATTCCAATGTGGAAGTGGGAGATGATTAACATGGACTTTGTAGTAGGGTTTCCGTGCACTCCGCACAAGTTCGACTCATTTTGGGTAATCATGGATCGACTCATGAAATCAGTGCACTTTGTCAGTTAAATCTACCGACATAGCGGAACAATATGCTCAGTTATATATCAAAGAAATAGTTAGGTTGCATGGAACTCTAGTCTCAATGATTTGAGATCGAGGGGCTCAATTCACAGCTAACTTATGGAAGAAGTTTCAGCAGGGTTTGGGTACGCAAGTGAACCTTAGCACAACTTTTCATCCACAAACCGATGGGCAAGCAGAGCGGACCATTCAAACGTTTGAGGACATGTTGCGTGCTTGTACTATTGACTTCAAGGGCAGTTGGGATGACCATTTACCACTCATAGAATTTGCTTACAACAACAGCTTTCATGCTAGTATTCAAATGGCACAGTTCGAAGCATTGTACGGTAGGAGATGTAGGTCTCCCATCGGGTGGTTTGAGGTTGGAGAAGCGGAATTGATAGGGCCGGACCTCATGCACCATGCCATGGAGAAATTCAAGCTTATTAAAGAAAGGTTGAAAACTGCTCAAAGTCTCCAAAAATCCTATTCGGATGTGCGTCGCAGAGATTTGGAGTTTAAAGAAGATGATTGGGTATTCTTGAAAGTTTCCCCTATGAAGGGTATCATTCGATTCAGGAAGAAAGTAAAATTAATCCCAAGGTATGACGGGCCATACATAATTATTCAAAAAGTAGGTCAGGTGGCATAGAAGCTCGAGCTGCCGCCCGAGATGTCATTGGTACACCCAGTTTTCCATGTGTCTATGTTAAGGAAGGTGGTAGGGGATCTGTCCTCCATTGTGCCAGTAGAGAATATTGAAGTAAACAAAGAGCTATCATACGAAGAGGTCCCATTTGCCATTCTTGATAGGCAAGTTCGAAAACTAAGGGGTAAGGAGATTGCATCCGTAAAAGTATTATTGAGGAACCAGCACGTTGAGGAAGCTACTTGGGAAGCCGAGGATGAAATGAAAAAGAAGTATCCACACTTGTTTGAATGATCGTGTAATAACTTCTATGCGTTCAGCTCCTTCGAAATGGTATTTGTTGGCTAGATTTATGTAAAACCGTCCTCTTTTGGTAATATGGTTGCCTATATGGCCATTGTTGATATTGTGCCAGTTATACTATGCTTACAAATATGCTTATGTTGTGATGGTATGTTTTCGGGGCTCTCTGACAGGTGGGTAAGGCCTAGATACAAAGGAAACTCTGGAAAAATTTTCGGAAATCTAGGGAGTTAGCTAAATTGGGAGACTATCAACCAGTTTCGGGTTGTAAAGAGAAGAAGATTGCACTAAGACTGTTAATAAGTGAACCTTGATCCTCATTAGAGGACGAATGATCTTAAGTGGGGGAAGATGTAAGGCCCCGTGAAATCCCTACTCAAAAACCCGGATCCCGTGGTGCCAAGTTAGGAGCATGTGTTAGAAATTAGTAAATATGAATTAACTAATTTCTAACACATGCTCCTAACTTGGCACCACGGGACCTTTTTGGATTGAATAATGCATTAAAAAATCAAGAATAAGTTTCCAGAAAAATGCAAGAAATGCGCTCCAGAATGCGGTCGCATAATCGAAATGTGGACCTTTTAGGATTGAATAGTGCATTAAAAAGTCAAGAATACGTTTCCAGAAAAATGCAAGAAATGCGGTCCAGAATGCGGTCGCATAATCAAAATGCGGACCGCATATCTACCGCAGAGTGAGGCAGAATGTTGGTTAAAATTGAAGTCAGTTATGTGGTCGAAATGCGGTCGCATAATCGAAATGCGGACCGCATAGTCATCGCATTTTCTCCTTTGAATTTTGTGAGTGTTAGTTCTACGGTGCACTTTGCGATCGCAGAACATGAATCCGGACCGCATTCTTACCACAAACTGAGTCAGAACGTCTGGTTTTTTGGGAGGTATTTTGCGGTCCATTATGCGGATCACATATTTTACTCGGGGCTCCAATTTTCTAATTTTTAACCGGACCTCCCTATTGATATATTCGACATTATGGCTCATTCTAAGCATATTTACTGAGATTTTTAGAGAGAGAAAGAGGGTCTTAGAGGTGGAAAGTGTCACCCATCAAATTCTCCTTAGAATCTTGCTACATCCTTGAAACTAATCAAGCGAAGGCTCCTGAATGTTCATCCCAAGAGATAAGGCTCCATCACCTCAGCTCATATTTGTATACTTAGCCATATGGGGTCATTAGGGAAGTAATTCGAGGGTATGAGAATGAATCTCTTGCATGCATACCACAGAGTATTGGAAAGTAGTAAAATTAAAAAGGAGGCAATTGGGATACAAAATGATAGAAATTCCTCACAAAAAGGGGCCTAAGGTCATAATGCACCTTTAGTGTTTGATGATATGCTCGAACCAAGCTAGAACTTCAGTTTTGTCTCTAATTCTCGATTTAATTTGTAATTCTTGCTCAATAGATCGAAGCGCTAAGAGTTCCGAAAATTTGTAAAAGAGTAAGGAAAAGCTTTATTGAGGTATGTATGGCTAAAACCCCTTTTTATTAGAAATTGAGCTTCGTTCTCATTACGAAAGTATGGTAAGACCTAACTTGGCTAGAGTATTGATTGTCATTACGCATTAATTGAATTGCATATAAATATACATATTCGCGAAGGATGTGCCTCAATGTGAATAATGCACAAATCTTGATAATTAGAGAATGATGAAAAGTATAATTATGTGTTGAATTACTTGGGCTATAAGCGGACATTGAAACAAAGGAGTATTCATGATAGCTATTTGCTCATTTATCCGTGGGTTGTAACTTGAATTATCCTTGATATATGTGGGATGGATATTTGAAGGTGTTGACTGAGAAAAATTGAGTAGTGCCTCCAATGAGGTGACCTAGCCAGTCGGGTCGTGATCGGACACCATGCCGCACACATGGTGGTAATGTGCCGATATTGGATTCCGGATAAGGGAAATGAAATATTGATTGTGAGTAATACCTCCAATGAGGTGACCTAGCCGGTCGGGTCGTGACCGGACTCCGCTCGAGATGGCGGTGGTAATGAGAACAGTGGTGAACACGTGACAGAATTGCCCTAATCTGTGTTGTGGAAACTGTATGAAGAATTATATGAATTGTTTCTTTGATTTTCCCGAATTTATTGCTTGTATCTATTTGATAGTTCTTTCTAGTAAAATGGTGTTCAGTTATACATACCAGTACAATTCAAATATACTAACGCCCTTTTGTCGGGGTGCTACATTCGTGTTATGATTGTAGGTGGCTCCATAGCGGACAGTGCCGACCGTGTGTAGCAGAGCGTTCTTCTTCTCGAAGTCTCGGTGATCCCCTTATTCTTCCATGGGGCTATATGGTGAATCTTTTGTTATTTCAGCTTTTCACTTTTGAGGTATAGCCGGGGCCTTGTTACCGGCATAGTCATGCTTATCTGTAGTATCCTTAGAGGCTCCAATGACACTAGTGTGGGTTATGTACGGGTTTCGGGGAATCCACTACATGTACATGTTGTAATCCTAAGCTTAGGAACTCCTTAAGCTGTAACTCCAATAGAATCCCTGAAGCTAGCTTATGAACGGTAAATTTTTATGATATGAAATGAACCAGTAATGTGGTATACACCGTGTATTATCGTCTAAATAAATCAAAGGCATGAGTTCCGTATTCATATTGAGTTGGGGTAGAAAGTGTTTGGTTAGTCTTGCTCAGTCAGGTTCACGTGATTGAGCGCTGGTCGCGCCTCTCGAGGTTGGGGTGAGACATTCTAGTAGTGGAAGGAGCAACTTCAAGCTCCTTGGTAATGAGTTCGTTCATAGGCTGATGTGGCTACGTATTCAGCTTGAGTTGATTTTTGATGTTGTGAGACATTATGATTTTTTGGTTATGGGCACATGTGGTGCGGTTCTATTAGGGATGCATAGTGGAAGTCAAGCGAGAAGAGTAATTGGGTGTTGCTCGGTAATTAGATTGTTGGTTATGACCTATCAGGTTGCATGTCGTATGTTATCTATTTCACCGTGGGTGTAATGAATTGCTGGGGTTCCAAACATCAAATTGTGCGTGGCTGTCGATTTTGAGAATAGTGACTTGAGGCGTTTCATGTGTAATAGTGTTTGGATATGATCACTCATTGTGGCGAGGCCACGTAGGATATGACCTTTAGGTGTAGATTTAGGTGTTCTATTTCTATGATATGAGACGGGGTCTCAGCCTTGTGTCGTGATGGTACTGATGAGCTTGAGGTACAACTCTTTCGTTTGAGTCATTTTTCATGATTTGAGTATGTTCAGACCGTTTCTTATTGGTGCGTGTATTAAGCAAGCTGTGGCTTATGCCAGTATTGAGGTGTCATATCACTAGAGTGGTGTGTTGGATTCGAGGTGATCGTTGGGGTCATTAATTAATACGAACATATTTGTTTTAGCTTGTTGGAAGGATAATATCGAGGTTCGGCTTGGAAATCTGTTGTGGTATTAGTCAAAAGGGAAGTGGCTTTATGAGTGGTTTATCTGAGAATGGTTATGGTTTGTTGCGTGTCTCATTTATCGCTGGAAGTATATGAAAGTGTTGGAATAAGACTTTAGCTAATAAGGGATTTTCTATCGGTATTTGGTTGTTGTTGGCAACTGCTGTGAATAGAAGTTATCGTTTCGAGTGCTTGGACTATGTGGTAAATCATATGATTTCACCTGAGGTTGCAGGTATGGGTTATTATAGCTGGTTCGGGACTATTCAAAATATAGGTGTGAGGTTTTGATCGTATTGATGGTTTTAGTAGTGAAAAGGTAGTTCTATGATTTATGCGCTAGACTGGATTGTGTAATTTCGGTTTAAATGTGTTATCGGACCTATATGATATAGGGTGACGTGGTATCACCCCCGGGTATATGCTTGGTAAGGTTATTTAGCTATTGGTTGGCTTCTAGGACAACTCTGGGTACACTCGAGGATGAGCATTTGTTTAAGTTGGGGAGGATGTGACGACCCGACCCGTCGTCTCGTGAGTTACCACTCTGTTTCCCCCATTTTATGCTTCTTCACTTTTCATTATCAGTAATTGGTGTTTTAGAGTCTATTTGGATTGGTTTTGGTAGAAAATGAGGCACTTAGTCTCTTTACGGAAGGTTTGATGTGGAAAAAGTCAAACGTATGTTGACTTATGAGTTAGAAGTCTCGGATTTGGTTTTCGGTGATTCGGGTAGCTTCGGGGGATGATTTGTAACTTAGAGCGTGATCGGAATTGATTTTGGAGGTCCGGTGTATAATTAGGCTTGAATTGGCGAAGTTAGTATTTTGGCGAATTCCGGTTGATGGGTGAGATTTTGATCCGAGGGTCGGAACGGAATTCCGAGAGTTACTGTAGCTTTGTTATGTGATTTTGGATATGTGTGCAAAATTTCAGGTCATTCGGAATTTGTTTGGTCGGTTTTTTGATCGAAAGTGTATTTCGGAAGTTTTGAGAAAACTTAGGCTTGAATTCGATGAGAATTGATGGTTTTAGTGTTAATCGTGGTGTTTTGATGATTGGAGCAAGTTTGAATAAGGTATTGGATCATGTTTGTGTGTTTGGTTGAGGTCCCGGGGGCCTCGGGGTAATTTCGAATGGTTATCGGGAGGTTTTTCGGATTTTGGCTGCTGCAGAAAATTGCAGGTCAGTGCTGCAGGATTTTGTTCTATAGGATCGCAAGAGAGGGGATGCGATCGCATATAAGGATTTCGAGGGGTTGTTTGGTTGTTCTATGCGATCGCATAGGGAGTCATGCGATTGCACAATGTAAAGATTTATCCGGATTTTTGGTAGAAAATTATTCTATGCAATCGCAGGAGTTGGTGTGCGATCGCATAGGGTTAAATTTGGAGCTGGAAATTTTGTTCTATGCAATCGCAGAGGTTAGGATGCGATCACATAGGATTAGCTATAGTGATCTGGGCAAAATGTTTTAAAACATTTTGTCCCCGATTTTGGGGCTCATTCACTCCATTGTTGTTCCTTTTGAGAGCTTTTTTGAAGGAAATTGAAGAGGGATTCAAGGAGAATCGATTGGAGGTAAGATTTTTGAACTTAAATCACGTTTTTATTGTGAAATCCACCTAGAAATTCATGGAAATTTAGCTAATAATGGAAGAACTAGGGCTTGAGTTTTGAGATTTTTAAACTGGAATTTGAAGGGCCATTTGAGCTCGGATTTGAGAGCTCTTGGTATGTATGAACTCGTGAGAGGATGAGGAATCCGGTGATGTGAGTTTTCTGATTTTTCGAGAAGTGGGACCAGGGCTCGGGTTTTGCTAATTTTGAGATTCTTGATATTTTTTGATTGTTTTCGATTGGGTATTGTTTCCTTAGCAAAGTGTGATGTATTCACTCTGATTTTGGTTAGATTCGATGCACGTGGAGGCTGATTTGAGGGGCAAAGGCGTCGCGAGCTAGAGATTTTACCGGTTCGAGGTGAGTAATGATTGTAAATGATATCCTGAGGGTTTGAAAGAGTACTCACTTTATTACTCATTGAGTTAGAGTACTCACTTTACTCCATGCACCTCGCGTGTAGTTGCAGGTAGTTATTCACCCGGTAGCGGGTATTGGATGCGTGGAGGCAGAGTTGTAGAGGTCTTAGCAAGGTGACTGCCAGCGTTCGCAACACCACTGTCTTTTTGTGTTACTCATTATTCTTGTTCAGTTTATTCCTAAACTGTAAAGTGGGAATTTTATTCTTATAGATGCTCGTGACTTATGACACCCCGGTCGGACTGTGTTGGGTTGTAATTACATTAATTAATATCATTAATACTCGAAATGTTATTTATCTGATTAACTGCTTTAAAAGTTGTGTTCTGAAATGGTCTAGCTGGCCTTGTCTTCACGAGAAGCGCCATCACGACCGGACCGGGGTTTGGGTCGTGACAAATAAGAATCACTACTAAGGTACCACATTGTATTCACAATTCATAATCTCAATCACTATCTTTCCTAATACGGCCGTGTGAGCCTTACATTTGAAATAGGTTTTGAAAATAGTTTTTTCGAAATAGCTACATGCACTTTAGCCCACCTTATGACGCCGCGTGGCTTCACATAGTTCCCTTACAGCAAAATGCACATAAGTCCCACCTTATACTGCCGCAAGAACATTAACCCCAAGCCTTATACCGGCGTATGCGTGTCAATAACACATCACAATAACAACTTTCACCACAAGTGGCCATATACCATAACTTTCCAAGAATCAATAATATCGCTATTTCCACAACAATAGCCCATGCCTCCACCAGAACGTGTATAAGAATATCAACAACAACAATGAATGTAAAATGCTAAACAAGGAAGATGTTGCAACAATAACAATTTCACCTTAACATGATAACGATTTTCCCAACTTCAACACCAATAACTCAACAATGAGAGATAATGTATAACTACGTTATTAAATAACAATAACTTACAAGGAAAGAGATACCGTGTAACAATGACTTAAATAATGAAATCAACAAGGAAAGAGATAACATGAACAATTACTTCAAGAAATGACAATCAATAATGCAAGAGATAACACAAACCATAACTCCAAATAATGCTAACAAACAATGAAAGAGATAACATGCAACAATAATAGAGGCAAATAGTTCAAATAAAGCATAAGAATAATTTATCAATTAGGTTATAGAACAAATGTTAACAAAATCATTTAAGGCATGTAAGGATAAACTAACAAAAGTAGGAATAGATTGACTATGAGGGTATAGAACATGTTAATTCAAATTAGTTAAAGCATGGAATGTGTCTAAGTAGCCAAAACTGGTCAAGTACCATGTACAATCAATGTATCCACTCATCCCTTTACGTACACGGCTTTCACATATCATAAATGAATCAATCAATACCAATCCTAAGGGGTAGTTCCCCACCACAAAGTTAGGCAAGACAATTACCTCAACTAGGCCAATTCAAGACTCTAAAATAGCTTTTCCCTTAAAGTTTACCTCCACGCAACATAAATCTAACCAAAATCGACTTTATATCATCAAACGGTGCTAGGGAATTCAAATACATTAGATAAAGTTAAGATCTTTATACTTATTCCAAAAAGTCAACAAAAGTTACCCTGGGCCTGTTCGGTCAAAACACATGTCCAATGGTAGATTCCGAGTACCCATGACCTCACGAGATCATATATGTGATTAGTTTCAAAATTCGAGTCCAAATCGACTGTCAAAACTCAATTTCTTAGATTTTTCAAAAACTTGACAAAGTTCCCAAATTTTATGCTTTGTTTCATATGATTTTGATTTTAAAATCTAAGACATGTTGATGGAATATGATTAGAAATAGATTAGAATCACTTAACCAAAGTTTGTAGGTGAAAATGCCCTCTTCAAATCGCCTCCTACCGACTCTAGGGTTCAAAAATGAGAGAATATTTTCAAAAATCCCGTCTCCCAACCCTTTTACCAGTTGCAGATGCCGCATTTGCAACATAGTGTTTGCATTTGCGAACCCATAACAATTCCGAACTAGGGATCACAATTGCAAACCCTGACAACCCCTATTCATCCTCATAATTGCGAGCGGGGAACTTCACAAAAGCGACAAATGTTCCCAATTGCGAACCTAGTCCAAATTCTGCTACCTTTTCAAACGTGAAGGGGATGTCTCATTTGCGACATCTGCCTCCCTACAATCATCTTCACAATTGCGAGGTCGGTGCTTACAATTGCGATAATTGAGCACTAGCACATCAAAAGTTCATTTCAAGTTCAAAACCATTCTGATACTTGTGCGGAAATCATCTGAGCCCTCGCTCGCGTGATCAAAAAATAAAAATAACGTCTAAATCTATGAAGTGAACTCTAATACACATGAATTTAAAAGTAAAGTTTAAAATTTCTAAAATTACAACTAAATGTCTGAATCTTATCAAACTAACTCCAAATGACACCAATTTTTGCAGGCAAGTTCAAAATACCATAATGGATCTTTTTCACGTCCCAAAATCAAATTCTGAGTTCGATAGCCAAAAGTCAACCTACGGTCAAACTTTTAAACTTCAATTTTTCAAATTTTGGTAAATCAACATAAATCACCCTACATACTTCCAGAATGAATTCCAGGCATACGCCCAAATCTGAAATCACAATATAAAGCTAGCGGAGCCATAAAAACATAGTGCCGTGGTCATTTTCAAAAAATTCAATGTTTGGTCAACATTTCTAATTTAAACTTCAAAGTCAGGAATCAAAGGGTCTAAAGCAACCTGAAAGCTTCACGGAACGTAACTAGTCATAAAATCATAAACACACATGCGTGAAGCATAAAGATATTGATATGATTCACCGTAACTAGAACTATAATCCATCATCAACCAACTAAAGCTGCCGATATAATTCATCTTACACAACGTACTATAACCATATATCAGTAATTTGGAAACTATCGACGCGATTTAACTTAAGTAGGAACTATAATCCTTTAATGATACTTTACGATTCATACAATTCATCATCAATAGAATATGACCCATCGACTATCATCTGAAACTATTCACATTATTCTTCTTATATTACACTCTAAATCTATTTCACAATACCTTAAAACCCATCACCACCATTCATCTTAAGTACGACCTATACCCCTTTAAAATTACTCTAGAAACGTTTGGACTTAGTAACATTAGACGCTAGATCACTTACAAGAACTTGGTAACCAAAGAGTTAAGATAGCTCTGGAGAGCTCCTCAATAATATGAACACAATGCTTACCAAGATACTCAGTTACTGGGACCTTACACTTGAAAATCAGTAACGATAAGAATAGGACCGTCCTTTGTGCGAATGGAAATTTTGTGATAATTTACAATGATACATGAATGTTGTTATGCTCGTTAGAATCTAGGAACAACTATTTTGATGCAATTCAGCTTAGTGAAGTACTATAATCTCTCAATAACGGTAATTCTTGAAAGCTTAATTCTAAGAATAAAACAACCGTACCAACTAATAGGCAAATGGTGTATCTTTTACTCAACTTATGGAAACTGTGACATATAATATATATGCTTTCGTAAACTTTATACTTTATAGCTCATATAAAGAAACAATACCATTGCAACTATGAAAGGAAGAATAGCCTTACATACCTCATTTTTAATAGTTATCATACAAGGACGATCAAGATGCTCCTCCAACCATTCTCGTGGAGGATGATGATAAGCCGAAATTTCCCGTGAGGCGGATCCATCAAAGAGCCAATGTAAAAAGAGGGAGAAGGTATGACACTTCCGCGCGAGGACCATGGTGAGATAGTTGTGGGCCTTCTAGAGGGGTCACATCCATTGTAGCGTGGTTCTGCTAGGTCCGGAATGGACTCCTATTTCGGAAACCTTGCCTAAGCTTCCTCCTTCCCCAAAACTCGAAGAGTTTACTGCCCCAAAGGAGGAAGGTATTGGTGCATAATCCCTACAATGTAAACCTACGAAGGCCCAAAAAGGTTGATTTGTGGTTCAAAGGTTTAATCGAGCCTTTGGATCAAGAGTATATGAATAAAGATTTATCGACAACCCTTTTAAATCACATGATGTATTCAGGGATCATGGAATAGTCTTAATTACTTCTTTTTTCATGTCGGTTCTCTTTTTTTTTCGTCTTCCTAATAGCCCTTTTCTTTGTAGGTTAACCTGTAGGCGACATAAATTCATTCTAAAATAATGAAGAGAGACATCATTCAAGCAGAAATAAGATATTGAGAGATTAATAAAAACCCTGGAAAAGAGGGATGCAAAGAAAAAAGCTATATCCTAACAGATCCGGAAGGCTTCCAAAAGGGTCAACTGGCTATAGCAAGAGAAAGTGGCCTTAGAGCTTGAGTTCTCTCGGAAGTTTGATGAGCTGGATGAAAAGGTGCAGAGCCTTCAGATCGTTATTATGAGATAGAATACCATCACCTAAGTTTGGTGGAGGAATAAAGCAAGGCTATCTCCAGAGGCAGGCCCTCGAGGATCAATGTTGGAGGATGTCCGAGGAGGTAGTTGACTTACAAGGAAATTGGAGATTTCTGAGGTGAAGAGCAATAAAATTCTGCGCCTAGTTGGTTGATGCTACCTCAAAACTTAATGAGGCAAAAAAGGAGTTAAAAGAGAGAAAAAAATATGCATATATCCTGTCTAGTTTGTAGATTCTTTATGAGTTTCATTTCGAGGGTTTCTCATTGGACGAAGATATTACCAAGGTGGATGTCGTTATGGAGAGGGAGAAGCATTCTATTTCCTATGTGTCTGATTATTCTGAAGGATCTGGAGATTGTTTACCGTGAAAATGGTAATGACAATTAAATTTGTTAATGAGACTATAAAAATACGTGATTTATTTTTATGCTAGTTGTTTAAGAAGTTGATGCTAAATGTATGAGGTTAAAAGATGAAATGCGAGCTAAAGTGGAGCTATAATCAAATCGGGGGGTTTAGCTATTCGGGCCTCGGACTGACCGATGAGGGACCTCAAGGTCGACGTTTGGGCTCGGGCTCGAGCTATTGGGGTTAACCAAGAAAGGGCTAACAATTAGGATATAATTAATGGACGCTCTTTTTTGCCAATGATAAGCAATAAATGTAGAACAAGTATGAAGATAATAAAATAGAGCGACGATCTCGAGCGAGTAAGTTAGAGAGAAAAGAGAGAGAGTTATTATTTCGTGTAGAATAGTTGGAGCAACATTAGGTCCCTTACATATGGTGAGGATCCCCTTTATATAGGAGGGGAATCCCAACATAGTACAAAATTCATTAATTGTAAAGATATGGAGATGGGACGGCTAGACGCGACACCTTGATATAGGCTCTAGGCAGACCAACTTTGTCAGACTTAGCCGCGTGCCTAGAGAATTCCCCATTTGATTCTATCCTCGATCAATATTCTCTTCAGCTCGATCCTCGATGAGCTCCAATTAGGGGGGGAGGGGGACTCGGTTATAACTTCGCTTCCTCGGGGCCTCGAGGTGTTCTTCTGAAGTGACTTAACAGTAAGAAATTGGACCTTCTAATTTCACCGCACACAGATAGTCTATGTATTTCTCATAACGAAGCGAGGGGAAATGATTCTAATACCCGACCCCTCGGGCTTCTCGTGATATCATCATGCCGATGATGCAACCTATGGCATAAAGTTTCCCAATAATCGGGACATCATATGGACTTGTATTTTCGATGTTATTCATGCACTGTCGATTCCCATTTTTCAAAGCAACAGTATCGCCGTCGATTTGGTCGTCCAAGAGCATATTAATTATGCCTGCCGGTTAGTCTTCCAAAGGCATTGATAGCCGTGTCCTTATCCCCTATAAATGGGTCATTATGGTGTTGTTTTTCTATCCAAGTGCCTTTCCCTATTCATTCCCTCCTTTCTTCTCACCATCTTCATGTATTTTTAATCGCCATGCTTAGAGTCCACGACCTTAGGGTCGTTTGGCGACATTTCCATCGGCCATAGGGTGACCTTTTGCCTAAGCTTCCCTTTGTTGAGTGGGATCATGGTGTCTTGTCATCGCTGTTGTTGTTGTTACACCTGCTACTGCTGTCGCTATTGGCTTAGGGTGATGTTAAATCGGGGGTCAACTTTTCCCATTTGTAGAAATTATTAGGACTATACACCGCTGCTCAATTGTGTGCTCGGATTAAAAACCGCTGCTCACCTTCATACACCGGCTTGCCATGGCGCTTCACCCCGAGCTAGTAGTTTGCACGGATAAATGTTCCAAGAAGTGGACTCAAAGTAGTCGTGCAAGCGAGGCCGATGTTCGCCAGGTCTGTTGTCCATCCGAGGTTCTCTTGGACAATAAGGGTCATCGACCTTTGATGACGTATGGTATTTTTTCATCCCTTACAGCCTCTCTACTTATCCTTTCGGAATATCAGTATGGAAGGCCGGGATAAGGCTTCTGAGGAGAAAGTACTTAGGAAGATATTTCCTTTGAGGACGCACGCCCGAAGAGAGGATGTCTTGAGGCGTTGTTGCAGGAGGCGGACCTTTGAGAGTGGACTAGGCTCTAAGCTTTTTAACAGGTATGTGCACCCCTTTGTTTCTTTGTTTCTGTGTAGAAATCATTTGTATGCTTTTGTAACCATATGTAAGGGTCCCTCGAGGGCCGTTGTAAGCAAATTTTTATGAATATAAAGATGTTTTCTTGACTTCCGCCTTTGATACTTGCCCTATTATTGTATATTCTTGTGCACTTTGAGGACCTTGAATGTTTACCTTTGTTGACGATCATCGATATCTAACTCGGGTGCGAGCATTCATCCCGGTCTTTGGCCGATAGAGATGGCTCCTTTCCGAGTCTACCATCATTCCTCAGACCAAGCCTGAACCAGTCCGATAGATTCGGGTCACTAGGACGCTCGAGCCATATGAAGATAGAGCATCGATCCTTGAGATTTTTGGGAGTGGTCTCCAAGTGAAGGTCATTTTCGTGCATCTGGAGATTTTCTTTGAACTTGATGTAGCTAATTTTCAAGGAATTGTAGGTAGACCTCCATTGAGGGGTTATCCATATTTAGGCGATATCTTGAGGTCGAGACCTCATAGACGGAGCTTGGAGTGCATATCTTCCTTGAGAGCAAAATTTCAAGATCTGGTGCCGTCTCGAACTCTGTAATGGTGCTGAAAGCTTTCTGAAGCCTAACTTCTTTTTGATGGAGGTCTTCGAGGTCTGGTACCACCTCGGGGCCGGAGATGATGTTGTTGGCTCCTTTATGCCTAAATTCTTGTTGATGGAGGTCCTCGAGGTCGGGTACCACATCGGGACCAGAGATGATGTTGTTGGCCTCCCGGGGCCTATCTGTGAGCATGTGATTTTTTCCCTATACGAAATACTCCTACAGAATCCAAGAAAATAGATTTTTTTCTTAATTATTTGCTATTTTTAGGAATTTCTATAGAATTTTATTAATTGTTTGCATTTTTGTGCATGTTTAATTTTTATCTAAATCATAAAAAATACCAAAAATATCATGCATTGCATTTAGGCTTTGCTTTTATATTTTTTAAGGATTAATCAGTAATTGTTTGTTTTATAAAATGAAAATCACAAAAAATTGCTTTATTTTTACACTTTTTTCCTTTTATCTTTAGGTTATTAATTTTTCTCTTTTAATTTGGGATTAATTAGTTTTTATAAATTTTGTAATTAGTTAATTAGTTTAATTTCACATGTTTAGATAATTTAAGATTTCAATTTTAGGATATTTAATTAAAAGAAAAAGAAAAGAAATTAGAAAGAATTGAAAAAAAGGTTTTTATTTTTGAAATTCGGCTAATTTTACACCTAAATCTAGCCTAAATCCGTTCCCAAATAACCCACAACCCAAGCTAAAAAATTAAGCCTACCTGGTCTTGTCCCCATTTAACCCAAACGACCCCGTTTTGTCCCCTCTTAATCACAGCTGTTTGATCTCTATGATCTAACGACTCGGAACTGAAGAGTCATTAGGTATATTACTGTCCTAACGAGACCAACCCCCCCCCCACTTCGGAACACCCCTCATTCAGTCTCTCCCATCTCTCAAGAACAAGACCTAGTAGCGCTAAAATCCATCGCTACCTCCGCCACAAACCACCGGCCAGAAATTGCCTCACGGCGGTTCTTGTGCTCCAAATCCCACCATTTTTACACCACAAAATCCTCCTCCCTTCCTCATCCTAGATCCCCAATCAGTTTTTCCCAAATCCTCACCGAATTGTTCGAATTTCGGATCTATGATTCAAACCAAAAAACCGTAATCTCTCCAAATCAACCCCAAAACTTCACCGGACTGTCCCCTCACTCCCTCCACCCTCAATCCCTCACTAATTTTCCCAAACAACCGCACAGAGATCCACAATTTCAAATCCAAGTTCAAGTCTGTCCAATTCAAAGAAAGGCACCAGGTGGTGCTTCAATTTTCGAAATCCAAAGCTTCTTTGCCTTTCTTTTCCTTCGAAGATTAGGATTCCAGAAGTCTTTTCTTTAAAGGAGATCTATTTAAAGCCATGCAAGACCGGATCCCTTAAAGGAAAAGACCTTTGTGGGTCAAGCGAAGACGGACCTCAAAAGCTTATGTCGTTTGTTTTTTCTAGTCCTAATGGTAAGGCATCAATCATTTTACCTCTCCATTTTTTTCTTCATTCTTTCTTCTCTCTTTCTTTTTAAAATATCGAGTCAGTGTCCTTCATAGTTTGATTTTCAGTTTGTAAATCTGTTTGTTCATTGGACGTCTTTAGTTAGTAATTTGGTTCTAGGGTGTATTAGTTTGTTCATTCTGGTTTCGGAATCATTCCAGTTTTCTTGTTCAAGTTTCATTTGGTTTACTGATTTAGTTTAGCTCAAGATTAATTTATCTCATAGAATAATTAGTATTATTAGTTATCTTTTTTTTTTACCATAGCTTAGCATGAATGCAACGTTTATTTAGCTTTTAGTTTGGTTTAATGTCATGTTAATCTAGAGTTTATTATGAATTGGTTTCATGTGTCAATTGAAGCATTTTGAATATTGTAATTTAACTTTGATTGCATTAGATTTAGAATAATTAGGGTTAATGTTAGAGGTATAAACCGCCTGATTGCTCTTTTCTTTTCCATGTTTCTGTTTGGTTTTTAATTGATGAAAATGTCTGAATCTCATGAGTTAGAGTAATTCGGTTTCCATATTCTTTCATCTTAATTTTAAATATGTTTAAGGTCTTTTTAGCCCATCTTTGTAATTTAGTTTGTGTTTAATTATAAAGGCATTAATCATTCTAAATCTAATTTAGGTTTAATTAGGAGAACATTTCCTCTTATGGATTGATTTAGTTCTTAGTTCTAGATGGCAGCGTCATGATTCTCCTAGGCCTTTCTGATTTAAATTTCTTATCTTCTCTAGGATTTTTTTGTTGGTCCTGATTTGAAAATCAGTAGGAACTTTAGGGACTCAATTGAACTTAAAAAAGTTTAGATTCAAACTAAAACAAGCAGTAACTTAAAGGGTAAAATTGGATTTTTACCTAGGCTAAAATCAAAAAATTCTAGAACTTAGGACAACTGTCCTATCCTTAGCCAATGATTATATTGGATAAGAGAAAAAGGACATACAACTGTCAAAAGATGTTGTACTATTCTGAAATTTAGGAATTTATGTTAGAATATTCCTTTTTTATGACTTTTTTTTGCACACTTTATAAAAGGGAAAAATATTCACTCACACAGACAGCCATTCAGTCTTATTTCTCCACACAAAAGGCTATTTTCTTTTCTGACAAGTTCAGATTCCAGAAATATTGAAAAAGCTTCAAAACCTTCAATTTTCTAATTCTTTTTAAGTTAAAAAATATGGTTTGAAGTGGAGAATCTACCTGTTTTCCTTTAGCTGGTTTTCTTGTTTCAAAATTATCTTCATTTGGTTTGGGTTTGTTGATACCCAATTTTTTTCTGTATAGTTTTATATGAAAAATACTTTCAAAGTAGCATATGTATGCATATATGAGTATATCCAAATATTTTATTTTTTTCTAATTTTTAAAAGATTTTTAAATCAATTTATTGCCCTACTTTATCAATAAAAAATAAATAATTGTTCCTCAAATTATCATTTGCTGATTCATTTATTGTATTTTTATATTTTTACCAAAATATAGCTAAGATAATTTTTGCACATTTTTTATAAATTTATTTAATATTTTAAAGCTAAATTGCATATAATTATAATATTAGCCTATTTTAAGAATTAATTACGTTTATAATTTCAAAATTGATTCCAGTATTTTTTATTTAATATTTATATACTATTAATCAATTTAGTACCTTTTATTTTGTTTCTAGAAATTATTTTACTATTTTTATAAAATAAAAAGTAAAAAAGTGGCTATTCAAATACTAGCTCTACTTATTTTAATTGTAGCCTAAATCCGCCCCCAATTAAACCCAATTTCAAAAACCATTACCCGGCCCACGACCCACTCAAATAACCCGCCCAGATAACCCGCTCACACGCATTCTTTCCATTTTTAATTTACCAAACCCCCAACCCTAAATCATTATCACCTAGACGTCGCCTTTGAATCCCCCCACTCCCTCAAACTCTCTCAAACCTTCTTCGAACCCTATCCACCTCCTACCATCTTTACCCTGAAATCCATCGGAATCTATGGCTTCTAAGGCTATACGAGCCCTATACCCACCTCTTATAGCTCCTACGTGCCTGGTCTCTAAAGATTCAAGGCCTGACCTTGAAGGTTTATGCCAGACCTATGTCGATTCGAGGTTCCACGGTCATCTCCGGCCTTGTTCCGGTGTACCATGGTTGTTTGAGACTGGTTCTAACCTCTCCGACTTAGATCGGTGACCTTTCAAAGCCTTTCTCATTTCTAGGGTTCTTCTGAAACCCTAACCCTTCGAGGTTTTCTCCGATTTCTTTAGATACATTGTGTATCTATGCTTTCCCTGAGTTTTTAAATGATTTCTCTAACTTTTCTTTCAAAAAATTACTTTCAAAACCTTTCTTTTTAGATTCAGGGTTTTCTGAAAGTTTTAAAGAGTTTTTATGATTTCCTTTGTCATTCGTGTGTATTTGCCTCTACTGTGTTCTTGTACCATGCTCTTGTATGTTTCTCTTACTATGTTTTCCTATATTATGATCTCGTACGCTTTTCTACTGTGTTCTTGTGCTTTTTCTTCTACTATGTTCTTGTGTGTTCTTCTACTGTGTTTTCTATACTATGTTCGCGTATGCTTTTCTACTATGTTCTGGTATTTTCTTCTACCGTGTTCTTGTATGTTTCACCTACTATATTTTTCTACTATGTTTTTAAGTATTTTGCTATATTCCTTCTACTGAACCTTGTTTGAGTTTCTTCTAAAGGATCTTCTTAAGCATGTTTCTGCTACTGTTCTTAACAGTCTTTTCTAATTATGCTTCGAATTAGTTTCTTCTACTCTGTTTTGCTTTGAACCCTTCTATTGTGTTTGCATGTTATTTTTCTATTATGTTCTCATGCGTTCTGTTGCTGAACGAAGCATGTTAGAAATTTTAGTTCTTTTTTGAAACCTCTAAACATGTTTCAATTCAAGTGCTTGCCCTCTCATCTTTGCTTTGTGATTTGCCTGAACTAGGATTTTTATTTCAAAACCCCCAACCTTTCCAGACCAATTTCAATGGATTTTTGCTAAACTCTTCTAAACTCTTTTAATGGATTTTTCTATTGATTTTGCAATGGAACAATTTCTTCTCCCAACTCAACGTGTTTGTGTGCTCTTTATGTGTGATGAAACCTTCCTCTAAAAATATTTTTCAAACTTGTGATTAATTCAGAATCCCTTCTACTGGCTGTTGATTAATTTTTCTATTGATTTTTGACATGGTTCATTCATACAAATCTCAGACCTTGTGATGTACTGGTTGTTAATTGATTTCCTTACCTTATTTGTACAAAACGTGTACTTCAAAACCCATTCCTTAAATAACCTTTTTATGTATTTGCCCTTAATAGCATGATGTGCACAAAGTATTTATTCAATTTCTTTCCTTAATTGGTTTTTACCCATTTGAATCTGAATCCCTTAATTAAAGGGAGTCTTGTGTAATTGATTGACAATTAGTTCTTCAATTATTTTCTTGCCTTATTTCTGCCTGATTTTTACACTATAAAAGGCACGACCCTTTTTTCACAAACAGGCGATTAACAATCGTTCACTTCACAATTCACAATCTCTTCTGAACTCTTACTTACACATAATAGCACTCTCTTTCTTGTCTGCACTGTGGATTTTTACAAAACTACTGCATTTTCACAATTTGTTTCTTTGAAACTGATATGTCCTAATTTAAGTTTCAGCATCATCACAATGTGTTTATTTACGACTTTTGTATCCATGTCTACTATACTGTTTCTGTAGAGTTCAACATTTAAATTAAGTATGCTCATATCTTCCTACCTATTTCTGTTATGAATCCTTGCTCCCTTACCCTATTACCCCTATGTGTTTGTAAGTTGTGACTTAAGGCATGGAAATATGAGTTGTTGCCCATGAATTAAGTTTGAACCAATGGGGTCTTAACCTTTGCATAAATAGGCTGGAGGGTGTGCCAGCATACTCCATTACTGGGTATGCCATCAACTTGCTTTTCTTTTGCTCTTATAAAATCCCCTCATTCCCTATCCCTTATGTGTATTAATGTGAATTGCTTCCCTCTTCCTTTTCCCCTTTCAGAATTTCACTTCTGCACTCGCACTCTCTCTTAGTCTCTAAGTTCTACCCCCCCCCCCCATATGGGCCCTTTCTTGGGACCTTGAGTTCCCTCTAAAGTTGGACACTTGAGGGCTGGCCTTTCAACACTGCACTATGTCTTAATCTGGTAATGTATTTGGGGTGTAAGCACTGCCCGGAGTTCATGTGAGACTTTTAGGGAATTTTAACACATCCCAAATGAGAGTAAGGCTTTGAAATCTGATCTTTGGAGTTGGTTTACTAAATATTTCAGACAGGAAGTGTGAATCAGGCTTTCCTTGGTTGTACTTTTAATTTCTGATGTATTTTTCTTTACTTTATTTTCTTCCGGCCTGTAATACCTTTATATTAAAACTCTTGGGGATGGCTAGTGAAAAGAGAGGGGTAACCATGCATGCAAAAAGGGTAGCTAACATGTCTATAAGATTTCTGATTTCTGGACTCGCATATAGATACCATGTCTATTAGATTTCTAAATTCCGCATTCTCATATGTAGATAACATGTCTATAGGATTTCTGCATTCTCATATATAGATACCACGTCTATAGGATTTATTCACTGTCATATAGATACCATGTCTATAGGATTTCTAAATTCAGCATTCTCATATGTAGATAACATGTCTATAGGATTTCTACATTCTCATATATAGATACCATGTCTATAGAATTTCTGCACTCTCATATATAGATACCATGTCTATAGGATGCACATGCATGTAGAAAATATTCCTATAGGTCCTTTCTGATTCTTGCATATACGCTTCTCACTAGGCAGACGGGTTTATAGGTCTTAATAACCAAATCCAATTAGATGTCATGTTCATATAAAACCCAACATTTAGTTGTCATGCCTATAAGGGTTTTCTGCATTTTTACTATGTTTATGAATGTGTTCTAAAGTCAACAAACGCATAGAAAGCGTTCCTATAGGAGTTAATCAAATCTGAATCACCTCACTCGCTCCTAAGTCTAAAACTAGTAGTAATAGTGTATCACCAATGGCAGAACTTGTGCTCTTCTAAAACTCGCTTTTAACTGGCAACATTTCTTAAATTAGTTTGTAATTAATTTACTTCAGGAATCAGTAGAGATCATGCCTATAGGTTTTTGTCTAACACTTAGGCAAGCCATAGGATAAACTTATAAACTGAATCAGGTTTTATTAGCTACAACCAGCAGGCAGGTCTGATTCGGGCTTCTTATTTGAACTCTGTAATAAATCAGTCTGCCTTAAATCTTTAAGTTTTAATTAGATCTTAAATAGTACGTGTAAGACATGCTAAACTATGTGCTTCTTGGTTTAAAGGAAGTTTGTCTGAGCCTTTTTATTTGTTCATATGCTTCCCCGCAATTGCTATATGTGTTTTGTTTGTCTCCTTAGTATTTTTACCTTTTTAAACCACTAAATAAGCCCGACATCTTCTCCCTTTAGTATTAGTAATCCCAAGTACCTCCGGGATTGATAGGATTGGGGTGGGTAATTGCATGTAATATGTAAATGAGACCATTCCGTGCTTTAATACCTTAAAGGGGTGGTAAAGTGTAGATATGGATATGATGACCATGCGAAAACATCACGCGTAAGAGTGATTATCGGATGTTGTGTGGGGTGATCCATATTATTAATAAACCTAGGACCCCTTTTTCTTTGTTCTTTGTTTCTTTTAAACCTTTTAAAAAAAACATTTCTTCTAAATCAACTCTCTTTAATACTTTTCCGACTTTGTTTATTTCTAACCTTTATGTGAAAAATCCCGCTCTTATTGAAGCCCTACTTGCCTATGTGTTATTTTTACTTATGTCATAACAATAGTTTGGCCGGGAACTACACTAGTGGATTCTGAGGGGTGCCTAACACCTTCCCTTTGGAATAATTTCAAGCCCTTACCCTATCTCTGGTTATCCAACTTAAACCCTTCTTAGTGTCCTAATGCACTTAAATCATTTGGTGGTGACTCTTCAATTCCAAAAACCCAATTCTAATACCCCATAGAATCAACGGTGTAGTCGACGGTTTCGCGCCTTTCCCTCTTGAGTTGTCCGCTCAAGTGTACCGGTCTAATAGCCCATAGAAACCTTACTATGTTTAAATGTGCATGCATCATGGTCAAACCTAGCTGAGTCAGTTATGTTGTCCGCATAATGACTCTTTAAGATAGCCTTGTCCAAAGTCCACTGGGTTTCCCCAAAACCCAAACGGATACTACTACGTTTTGTGCATTTATTTGGAGAAATGAATGCTTCTATGTCAATTATTGATATTTAGTAGTCGAGTCTAGTGGGGGTAAGGGCCTAACCCTTTGTGTTGCAGAAACATGAGGCACGAAGTCCCCAGATTCGGCATGGTCACCAATATACACCCCAAACTGCTAAGCTGGTGGAAGGATTTTTACTCCAGTGATAAGACTCTCATCCAAAAATATTTGGGGAACCTACCTTCTCTCTTGTAAATTCTACCCAACAACAAAATCATAGAAGCTGCTACTCTTTTCTTGGATTGTGATTGGTCTGTGTTCCGCTTCGGAGACATTGAGATGACACCCCTGCTCGAGGAAATAGGAGGATTGGCTAGCATACCGTGGGAAACTCCGGGTTTATTAATGCTGGAAAATTGCAAAGGTAGAGGTTTTCTCAAAATGATGGGTCTAAACACGAATCCAAACTTAACATGTTTGAAAGACTCGTACATTTCCTTTGACTACTTGTACGAGAGATACGGTCACAACAAATCTTACCGTACTTATCCTGATGAGTTTTCCCTTACATCGTTGGGGCATATTCACCGAAGGGTATTTGTGTTCATGTTCTGTTTCTTGAGGATGATAGTATTTCCAATGAAGAAAGCAAGGATCCATACTAGGTTAGCTATGGTCACCAAAACTCTAATGGAAGGAATTGACGGACAACCATTCAATCTCATACCAATGATCATCACAGAAATATACCGAGCCCTAGAAAGGTGTCAACAGGGAGCCAAACACTTCGAGGGTTGTAATCTGCTACTTCAACTCTGGCTTATGGAACATCTTTAAAAGGGTGAGTACCGACAGGAAATCAATCGAAGGGACTGGGACGATCATATCACTTTTCATCACCCAAGCCAATGAATTACATGCCCAACATGTTCGCCCAACCGGAGAATGCTAAAGAATGGGTCGAACTCTTTGAAAATGTGACTGAGGACCAAGTACAATGGATATTCGAGTGGTTCCCAACCGAGGAGTTCATCGTCCGATCCAGGGACGTGCCTTTCCTAATACTAATCGGCTTAAGAGGAACGTACCCGTACGTACCTCTTCGGGTTATGAGGCAAGCGGGTAGGAAGCAGCTTATACAAAGGGTCGACAATATTGAACCAGACAGATACCATGCCAAGCTCAGCATATGTGGCATTCTAAGATTGTCATGGAAAGGGACACTATTGAACCCTACAGATACCATACAGGTTGTGCTCCCTATTATTCGGGCTAGTTGGAGGACAATCACAATGGTCTAGGTCAACCCGGGTTTATTCGAGGTCACAAGGTCATTGATGAAAAGGCTGAATCACATGTCAAGTACAACCATCAGCGAAAGAGAATCCGAGAATGCGAAAGCGAGCACCGTAAGATACAGGAAACCAATCATAAACTAATTGAATAGTGGAAGGATTTGGTTGTCAGCGCCAACAAGCGATAGGTATCTCTCGAGGAAGGTATAATAGAGCTGGAAAAGATGTTTCTAAACAGGGTCAAATATTGCAAGACTGCTGAAGGTAATGAAGGCGGACATCTGGACAGAGCCTACTTGCTGTTGGGAGTGTGCGAGCTAGGAAAACTGTTCGATTGAGCCAATGATGCCGAGCCTAGGGAAGGTCCCCCTAGGACCAAATAGATAGGAATTTCCATTTTCGCTTTATAGAATTTAATAAGGCCAATGGCCATTATTGATTTTTAATTTCTTGTTATTTTAGTGTCGTTTTGGGATTCGTCTACCTTTTATCAATAAAATGAGGCATTTAGCATTCTAAGTTCTCCAAAATTAACTGGTCGCTAGGCCTACCTCGGGCAAAACGAGGTCTCCCAAAATTAGGACGCACTTTATATTTCAGCACTATGTGTTTCAAATATTGCAATATTTTTCCTAATGATCCTCACTAACTTGTCACCTTTTGTTTTTACTTTTATTTATTCCCCTCCCCAAAGGTTAGTTCGTGAACTCTAGCAACGTCATCAAATTTTATGAGATCCAGGGCGCCTCCACCTACCCCTTCTCCCAGTCCTATCAGACACAAAAACAAAGGGAAAATGGAAGATTCGAACAACTCAGCTGAATGGGTAGAGGTCACTCATGGAACTTTGGATCCCAAGGAAAATGCATCCCAGCTAGAGCAAAACTGTTGAAGTTTCAGGAAGAACTTGATCAAGTCCAAAATTTGGCAAGTCTATCATTTTCCCTCACCACTCCAGAGGTTACTTTCCTAAATATTCAGAATTATGTACCTCCGCAAAACATCCCAAAGCAACAAAATAGTCTCGCTTCTCACCACCACTGAAATACCTGAAATAACACCCCACTGCTCATCATAGAACACCAGAACTCCACAAATGACCACTGCCACACCCAATACAATACCCCCATCTATGTGGAGACTGTGCCACACTCCACCCAGCCCATCTCAAGCACACCCGAGTCCAATGATAAGGACTTACTCATCAGAAATCTGGCCGAAGAGCTTAAAAAGTTGACTAGCAGAATTGAAGGCGTTGAAGGTAGTAAGGGAATTGGGGGCTAAACTATGAAGATCTGTGCATACAGCCTGATGTCAAACTACCCGAGGGGTACAAACCTCCCAAGTTCGAAATTTTTGATGGTATAGAGGATCTCAAGGTCCACTTGAAAAAATACTGTGACAAGCTGGTCGGAGTGGGAAGAGACGAGAAAATTCGCATGAAGCTTTTCATGAGGAGCTTGAAGGGAGACACCTTATCTTGGTACATTAGCCAGGATCCGAAGAAGTGGTCGAGTTGAGTAAGCATGACATCTGATTTCATGGACAGATTCAGGTTCAACACAGAAAATTCACCAGATGTGTTCTATATCCAAAACTTGCAGAAGAAACCCACAGAGACCTTTCGAGAGTATGTTACTCGATGGAGGTCAGAAGCTACTAAGGTTAGGCATTCTTTGGAAGAAGAGCAAATGAACAAATTTTTCGTTTGGGCCCAAGACCCACAGTATTATGAGAGGCTGATACTGATCGAGAATCACAAATTTTTTGACATCGTCAAGCTAGGAGAAAGGATTGAGGAAGGCATCAAAAGTGGTATGGTTACGAATTTTGAAGCCTTGCAAGCTACGAATAAGGCTTTAGAATCTGGTGGTATGTCCATGAAAAGGGACGTAGGTGTTGTAATGGTTGCACAGAGAACCAAATCCCCTATGAAGTACCAAACATACCCAATACCTCCAATCACATATCAGCCTATCCCAATTTACCAAGCACCCTCACCCTCGTATCATACTCCACCACCCACTTATCAGTCACCTCCACCTCCCGCATATTAGCCCACATCACCTAAATACTCCCAACCAGCACATGTTTACCAAGCATACAACACCTAACCATCCCGCTATCAATCACCTCCCCACGTTAAACTTCCCTAGACCTTGGCCGAATTTCAACCGCAGACCTTCCAAACAGTATATCGCGATTGTTGAACCAATTGACCAGCTGTATGAAAGGCTCAAAGCTACTGGTTATTTCACCCCTATCCCTGCCATAACCACCAAATACCCTTATCGGTGGGTCAATCCAAATAAATCCTGTACATACCATTCCGACATGAAAGGACATACCATTTATGAATGCCACTCTCTGAAGGATAAGATCCAGACCTTAATTGACAATAAGAATATTGTGGCAAAGGAGCCTACTCTGAATGTCTGCAATAACCCTTTGCCAGACCACAACGGATCAATCAGTTTAATGACAGAAGGCGACGATAAAAAGAAGCCAGTAGTCACCCTTAATCCGATTATGGTCTAGATTTAGCCTTTTGGGGATGCCGAGGTAAAAATGTCCATGCCACTCGAGTTTGAAGCGCCATCCTCTACAAAGACGCCAGTGCCGATTGAGGTTGAGTGTATGTCACCAACAAACACACCTGCACCCTTTGAAGTTGCAGTTTTGCCTCCTAAGGGGCCTGCTCCGTTCGGAGTAGAGATAGCTGCGCCAATCCTAGTGGCAACATCGACAGTAACACCATTCCACACAAAGGCCATACCTTAGTACTACACAACCAAGGCCAAAAGAAAGGGGAAGGTCAAGTTCGGGAAAGCAATTGCGGTACAGGGTATGACAAGAACCGGCAGGGTTTATACCCCAGAGCATTTGGCTGAGTCAAGCAAGCAGGCCTCTAGTCGGCCAACCATGATTGAAACCGAGCCCGATGACCTCTGGAGAAAGATACAAGCCAAAGAATACTCAGTCATTGATCAGCTGAACAAAACACCTGCCCAAATTTCTATCCTTGCTTTGCTAATAAGCTCTGATGCACACAAGAATGCCTTGTTAAGATTGTTGAGTGAGGCATATGTACCAAGTCACATCACCAGTGGATAGATGGAAAACATGGTAGGCCAGGTATTAGAAAGTCACAAGATCACTTTTCACAAAGATGAGCTGCCATCAGAGGGGTTAAGTCACAACAAGGCACTGCACATCACCGTGCAGTGCGAAGATTACTTTATCACCAGAATCCTGATTAATGGAGGATCCAGCCTCAACATTTGTCTGTTGGTGACACTCAAGACATTAGGAAAGGGGCTGCATGAGATCAAGGATAGGGCCATCAACGTCAAAGCTTTCGACGGATCCTAAAGGTCAACTATTGGGAAAATTAGCTTGTGTTTGCAAATGTGCCCTACTTGGTTTGATGTTGATTTTCAAGTGATAGACATGCCAGTATCTTAAAATATGTTGTTGGGATGACCATGGTTCATGCCTCTGGGGTCGTAGCATCAACACTACACCAGGCAGTGAAGTTTGAATGGAATCACCAAGAGGTGATCATTCACGGTGACAGTAGCAATCCCATATACAGTCGCTAGACCATTCCAGTAATTGGAGGTAAAAGAAGGATATGCGGAGAAACTTACCACCACATCAAGCGAGTCAATGCTTTTGACAAGGAAAAATAGTGGGATAACCTCCAAGATATTGAACTGGAGCAGGTATGAACCTGGCAAGAACATCCATGGAATCGCTAAGCCCATCAAGCTCAAGAAACATGGTACCACCTTCGGATTAGGATATGAGTATACTTGGGAGGAACTCAACCACTGGTTGCCACTATGGCGCGGTCCTTACTATCCTTTAGAGCAGCCAATATCTCATTTGGAGCAGGCTTTCCAACCGGCCGAGTTTATCTACGGGTTAGAAGAAGAGGAAGCACTGGCAACAGTGAGGAATTTGTTCCTGGAAGACGATGATATAGATTGCTGTGTGATTTTTGAGGAGGAAGAGGAGGAAGCCCCTTCCATACAGGTTGTAAGCGGAGGAGCATGACTCAATAATTGGACTATCAGTACCACCAGAGCCTAGTGAGCCTCGGAGTAGCAAGGTTGAATAAGCATCATGCACTATTTTATTTTACTAGTTTACCTTTCTTTCATATTTTTATTTTTTGCAAGAAAGAGCTCTAATGTTCAAAATATAGTTATTGAATTTATCAAAGCGTTTCGATTTTCCTATAAATCTTACTCTTATTATTTTCTCTCATTACTTTACTTATACAGCATTACTATTACTTATCTTGATGAACCAAATGACTGTGACATGCAACGAGACAACGTAACAGATGGACATAGATTCAGAAAAAAATGATATACCGGAAGAGATTATTAAAGAAGTTGAGAATTTTGAGAGCAGACCTAAGTCCAACCTGGACGAGACTGAGATTGTTAACCGGGGAGATGCAAAAAACATCAAAGAAACACGAATCATCATTCATTTGTCACCATTAGAAAAGGAAGAATACACAGAGTTTCTAAGAGAATATAAGGACATATTCGCCCGGTCGTATGTCGACATGACTGGTCTGAGTACAACTATTATGGCTCATAAATTGCCAACTGATCTAACCTGTCTGCCAGTAAAATAGAAGCTCAGAAAGTTCAAGCTAGATATGAGTTTGAAAACCAAGGAAGAAGTCACTAAGCAGGTCAAAGCTAAGGTTCTCAGGGTAGTGGAATATCCAACATGGTAAGCAGAAATTGTGCCAGTACCGAAGAAGGACTGGAAGGTTAGAGTTTATGTCGACTACCGAGATCTCAACCGGGCCAGTCCAAAGGACGACTTCCCCTTGCCAAACATACACATCCCGATTGACAATTATGCCAAGAACGAGTTGCAATCATTTGTAGATTTTTTCGCAGGGTATCATCAGATATGGATGGATGAAAAAGATGATGAGTAAATGGCTTTCATTATAAATTGGGGAATGTACTGCTACAAGATGATGTTTTTTGGGTTAAAGAATGCAGGGGCCACCTACATGAGGGCCATGACTACCATTTTCCATGATATGATACACAAGGAGATCGAAGTATATGTGGATGATGTCATCATCAAGTCCAATAAAGCCATTGATCACATGGAAGATCTGAGGAAGTTTTTCAACAGATTGCGGAGGTACAACCTGAAACTGAATTACGCAAAATATGCATTCGGGGTTCCAACAGGAAAATTGCTTGGGTTTATTGTGAGTGGCCGGGGAATAGAAGTGGATCCATTGATGATCAAAGCTATTCAAGAATTGCCACCGCCAAAGAACAAGAAGGACGTAATGAGTTTCTTAGGGAGACTTAACTACATCAGCCAGTTCATAGCACAATCTACAGTTATTGGTGAGTCGATATTCAAGATGTTGAAGCAGGATGCCGCCACAAAATGGACTGATGAATGCCAAAAAGCATTCGACAGAATCAAGGAATACTTATCAACACCACCAGTCTTAGTCGGGCCTGAGCCAGGTAGATCTTTGTTACTCTATATCGCAGTGTTAGATGGTGCCTTCGATTGCGTCCTGGGGCAGTATGATGAAATGGCAAAGAAGGAACAAACCATTTATTACCTCAGCAAAAAAGATCACTCCGTACGAGGCCCGGTATTCTATGTTAGAACACACCTGTAATGCTCGAACTTGGGTGGCTCAGAAGCTGAGGCACTACTTCTGTGCCTATACTACATATCTCACATCAAGGATGGATCCTTTGAAGTACATCTTTCAGAAGTCCATGCCCACTGGCAAGCTAGCCAAGTGGCAAATCCTGTTGAGTGAGTTCGACATCATCTACGTAATGCAGAAAGCAATCAAAGGACAGGCACTAGCAGATCACCTGGCCGAAAACCCTATGGACGGAGAATACGAAACCATGAAAATGTATTTTCCCGACGAAGAGGTGAAATTCATAGGAGAAGATATTGCAGAATCATATGACGGTTGGAGGATGTTTTTCGATGGAGCAGAAAATTTCAATAGAGTCGGCATATGAGCGGTCCTAGTATTAGAAAACGGTCAGCATTATCCGGTGTCCGCCAAACTCAGGTTTCCTTGCACCAACAATATGGCCGAGTACGAAGACTGCTTCTTAGGGATCAAGATATCCATTGACATGAACATTCAAGAGTTGATAATAATTAGGGACTCAGACCTACTCATATATCAGGTACAAGGAGAGTGGGTGACCAAGAATTCCAAGATACTCCCTTATCTGCACCGTATGCAGGAGTTGAGAAAGAGGTTCACAAATACGGAGTTCCAGCATGTTCCTAAAATCCAGAATAAGTTTGCCGATGCATTGGCTACCCTATCGTCCATAATACAACATCCAAATACGCACTTCATGGATCCTATTCAGGTGAAAATCCACAATCAGCCAGCCTATTGTGCTCATTTCGAAGAGGAAGAAGATTGAAAATATTGGTTTCATGACATCAAGAAATATTTGGCAAAAAGAAAATACCAAGAACTTGCAAACACCACTCAGAAGCACACACTTTGAAGATTGTCCAAAAATTTCTTTCACAGCGGAGGAATCCTGTATAGGAGGTCTCCGGATTTGGGATTACTAAGGTGTGTCGACACAAAGGAAACATCTACACTGCTAGAGGAAATTCATGCCAGGACCTATGGTCCACATATGAACGGCTTTGTCTTTGCCAAGAAAATACTCCGTGCTGGTTACTTTTGGATGACTATTTAAATGGACTGCATCCAGTACGTTCGGAAATGCTGCCGCTGTCAGGTACATGCAGACATGATAGAGGTACCCCCAAACGAGCTTAATGCAACAAGCTCACCATGGGCTTTCGCCGCTTGGGGAATGGATATTATTGGACCAATCGAACCCGCCGCTTCTAACGGGCACAGATTCATCCTAGTGGCAATTGACTATTTTGCCAAATGGGTTGAAGCAGCATCTTGCAAAGCAATGACTAAGAAAGTTGTGGCAGACTTTGTCCTCGATCGTATTATTTGTCGGTTCGGTATCCCGGAGGCAATCATTACTGATAATGGATCCAACCTCAACAATGACTTAATGAAATCTATGTGTGAAACCTCCAAGATCAAACAAAAAAATTTCACAGCCTACAGGCCCCAGATGAATGGAGCCGTAGAAGCCGCGAACAAAAACATCAAAAGGATATTAAGCAAGATGATAGAGAAACATAAGCAATGGCACGAAAAGCTATCATTCGCTCTATTGGGGTATCGCACCATAGTTCGCATATCAGCTGGGGCGACTCCTTATATGCTATTTTATGGTACAGAAGTCGTCATTCCCGACAAAGTAGAAATTCCTTCCTTGAGGATCATACAAGATGCTGAGCTCGACGATGCAGAATGGGTGAGAAACTGCTACGAGCAGCTGGCTCTTATAGATGGGAAGAGAATGAATGTAGTTTGCCATGGTCAGCTTTATCAAAACAGAATGTCCAAAGCCCTCAACAAGAAGGTCAAACCAAGAATGTTCACACCGGGGCAGCTGGTGTTAAAGAAAATTTCCCCGCATCAAGATGAAGCCAAAGGGAAATTCTCTCCCAATTGGAAGGGTCCATACACGGTTCATTGGGTTCTGACTGGAGGAGCCCTTATACTTGCAGAAATGCATGGAGAAGTTTGGCCAAAACCAATAAACTCAGATGCAGTCAAGCGCTACGATGTGTAATCTTATTTTTTTCCTATATGATATAATTCGAACTACGTCTGACCTCATTCCCATTTAAGAGGGGATACGTAGGAAGCCTTATGGATTCAGTCACAATTCAATAAAATTTTCATTTTCACTGCAATTCAAAACTGGGGAAGAATTTTGAGGAGGACCCTCAAAATTCTGAAGTAATTTTAGACAACTATCAAGCAAACATCAGAAGCAGTAGCCCAGTAAACTGGGGCAGAACTTTGCGGAGGACCCTCAAAATTCTGAAGCGAGAAAGGTTGCAATGTCCTGAGCCACGTCACAGTCGTCGGTTCATCTAATAACTATTTCTTAAATGTATACTCATGTCATTTTCTTACAAACTCATGCATGTCTGTCACCAAAATTGCTCTGTTTAGCAATGCTACCCCAATGATATGCACAATATAACAAAAACAGAGGCAATCAGGTCAAGCAAAGTCAGCGGGGACACGAACTAACCTTTCCCCTTTACAAAACTCATGATTTTTGTTTGGATGTAAGTATCCAAATCACAAAATCATAGAATATATTCATATTGTTCAGGAATACAACTCTTAGAACCATCACCTATTCACAGTTGTTATACGCACACAATATCCCCAACATCCTCTATCAGCTATCAACTAAGAAAATTTTATTACCGTTCACCTTTTATCTCTCGTATAAGGCTACCATTCTGCCTTCTGAGGTTAAGCTCTACCTCCATCTGCATTCCTGCATTGCATAAGGCTACCATTCTGCCTTCAGAGACTAAGCTCTGTCTCCATCCGCATTCGTGCATTGTATGACGCTACCATTTTGCCTTCCGAGACTAAACACTATCTCCATCTGCATTCTTCCATTGCATAAGGCTACCATCCTGCCTTCCGAGACTAAGCGTTGTCTCCATCTGCATGCTTACATTGAATAAGTCTACTATTCTACCTTCCGAGGTTAAGCTCTACCTCCATCTGCATGGCTGAAATATCGCCACCTTTATTTTCACTTGCATCGGCTGAAATATTGCCACTTTGTTTACATCTTTGCATGGCTAAAATATCACCGCTTTATTTACATCTGCATGGCTGAAATATCGTCGCTTTATTTACACCTATATCGGCTGAAATATCACCATTTTATTTACACCTGCATCGGCTGAAATATCGCCACTTTACTTATATCTTGCATGGTTGAAAGATCACCACTTATTGCATTTCATGGGCTGAAACATCACCAATCTATCCAAAGGCGTCATTGTTCGGAGGCACCATTTTCATAGCCCGAGAATGTCATGTCATGGCCTGATGGCCCCTTTTAATCTCTTGCATATCATTATTCAAAGGAATCATAGTTCAAAGGCATCATTCTCATAGCCCGAGAGCATCATTTCATAGCCTGCGAATCCTTGATGCTTCATGGCCCAGGACATCATGATCTAAGGACGTCATCCTAACCGTCCAAAGACAACATTCATGGTTCGACGGGAACTTGCATCATTTTTAAATTTATGCATAGTTCAAAGCAATGACCATCTCAGCAGGAGCGATCTTGCTCCAGTTCCCGCAGCCCTACTAAACCTTGACCATTCATCCCAATCTAAATATCGCGTCCGTTCTTGAAAAAATCTCCCTGGGCATACTCTGCCGATGGATCCTGAACTACATATGGCCTAATTTCTGTAAGACCAGGGATATGTAAGTAGCTCAAGAACCAGAGCATGGCCAAATCTCTTCAAACCATTTCACTCGGTCAAAATTGTCCATCGTATCTTTACCCGACAACTCTTTCATCCTTCCCGAGTAAAGAGGGGCAGTTGTTGATACCCAATTTTTCCTATATATTTTTATATGCAAAATACTTCCAAATTAGCGTATGTATGCATATATGAGTATGCCCAAATGTTTTATTATTTTTTCTTAATTTTTAAATCAATTTATTGCCCTAGTTTATCAATAAAAAATCAATAATTGTTCCTCAAATTATCATTTGGGGATTCTTTTATTGTATTTTCATATTTATACCAAAATATAGCTAAGGTAATTTTTGTACATTTTTTACAAGCATATTTAGTATTTTAAAGCTAAATTGCATATAATTGCAATATTATCCTAATTTAAGAATTAATTTCGTTTATAAATACAAAATTTATTCATTATTTTTATTTAATATTTATATAGTATTAATCCATTTTGTACCTTTAAGTTTTTTTTCTTGAATTGTTTTTACTATTTTTATAAAATAAAAGGGGGAAAAGTGGCTATTTAAATACTAGCCCTACTTATTTCAATTGTAGCCTAAATCAACCCCCCAATTAAACCCAATTTCAAACCCCATTACCCGGTCCAAATCCTAAGTTCACCCGACCCATTCAAATAACCCGCCTGAACCTTTTTCTTTTAATCCCAGCCGTTGATCTAATAGATCAACGGCTCACATTCATTCTTTCTTTTTTTAATTTACCAAACCCCCCAAAAATAAATCATTCTCACCTAGACACCGCCATTGAGTCCCTCCACTCCCTCAAACTCTCTCAAACCTTCTCCGAACCCTAGCCACCTCCTACCATCTTCACCTTAAAATCCACAAAAATCTATGGCTTCTAAGGCTATAAGAGCCTTATACCCACCTCCTATGGCTCCTACGTGCCTGGTCTCTAAAGATTCAAGGCCTGACCTTGAAGTTTAATGCCCAGACCTCTATCGATTCGAGGTTCCACGGTCATATCCGGCCTTGCTCCGGCGTACCGTGGTTGTTTGAGCCTAGTTCTGACCTCTCCAACTCAGATCGGTGACCTTTCAAAGCCTTTCTCATTTATAGGGTTCTTCTAAAACCCTAACCCTTTGAGGTTTTCTCCGATTTCTTTATATCCATTGTGAATCTATTCTTTCCCTGAGTTTTTAAACAAGCTCCCTAACTTTTCTTTCAAAAAATTACTTTCAAAACCTTTCTTTTCCGATCTAGGCTTTTCTAAAAATGTTTAAGTGTTTTTATGATTTCCTTTGCCATTCCTTCTACTGAACCTTGAGTTTATTCTAAAATATCTTCTTAAGCATGTTTCTACTATTGTTCTTCACAGTCTTTTCTCATTATGCTTCGAATTAGTTTCTTCTACTCTGTTTGCTTTGAACCTTTCTACTGTGTTTGCATGCTATTTTTCTATCATGTTCTCATGAGTTTTGTTGCTGAAGGAAGCATGTTATAAGTTTCAATTCTTTTCTAAAAACTCTAAACATATTTTGATTCAATTGCTAGCCCTCTCATTTGCTTTGTGATTTGCTTGAACTAGGGTTTTTATTTCGAAACCCCCAACGTGTCTAGACCAATTTCAAGTTTCATATGATTCTGACCTTTTGCTAAACTCTTACTGGATTTTTCTATTGATTTTGCAATGGCACAACTTCTTATCCCAACTCAAAGTGTTTGTGTGTTCTTTATGTGTGATGAAACCTTCCCCCTAAAAAGAGTTTTCAAACTTGTGATTAATTCAGAATCCCTTCTAAATAGGTTTAATTGATTCTCTTTCCATTGTTTGCTGATTTCCCTTAAGCTAAAAAACATTTCCCATTGTTTTGACTCGGTTCATTCATACAATCTCAGACCTTGTGATGTACTAGCTGTTAATTCAGTTCCTTACCTAATTTGTACAAACGTGTACTTCAAAACACTGTCCTTAAATAACCTTTTTGTGTATGTACTCTTAGTTGCATGATGTGCACAAAGTATTTATTCAATTTCTTTCCTTAATTGGTTTTGAATCTGAATCCCTTAATTAAAGGGAGTCTTGTGTAATTGATTGACAATGAGTTCTTTAACTATTTTCTTACCTTATTTCTTCCTGATTTTTACATTATAAAAGGCACGACCCTTTTTTCACAAACAGACGATTAACAATCCTTCACTTCACAATTCACAATCTCTTCTGAACTCTTACTCACACATAATAGTAATCTCTTTCTTGTCTGCACTATTGCTTTTTACAAGGCTACTACATTTTCTCTATTTGTTTCTTTGAAACTGGTATGTCCTAATTTAATTTTCAGCATCATCACAGTGTGTTTATTTTAAGCTTTCGTATCCATGTCTACTGTACTATTTCTGTAGAGTTCAACATTTAAATTAAGTATGCTCATATGTTTCTACCTGTTTCTGTTATGAATCCTTGCTCCCCTACCTTATTACCCCTATGTGTTTGTGAGTTGTGACTTAAGGCATGTCAATATGAGTTGTTGCCCATGAACTAAGTTTGAACCAATGAGGTCTTAACCTCTGCATAAACAGGCTAGAGGATGTGCCAGCATATTCCATTGTTGGGTATGCCATCAGCCTGCTTTTCTTTTGATGTTGCGAATTCCCCTCATTCCCTATCTCCTATGTGTATTAATATGAATTGCTTCCCTCTTCCTTTTCCCCTTTAATAATTTCACTTCTGCTATTATGTGAATTGCTTCCCTCTTACTTTTCCCCTTTTAGAATTTCACTTCTGCACTCGCACTCTCTCTTAGTCTCTATGTTCTGCCCCCTCTTGTGAGCCCTGCCTTATGACCTTGAGTTCTCTCTGAACATGGACACTTAAGGGCTGGCCTTTTCACACTGCACTATGTCTTAATCTGGTAATATATTTGGGGTGTAAGCAATGCCCGGAGTTCATGTGAGACTCTTAGGGAACTTTGACACACCCCAAATGGGAGAAAGTCTATGAAATATGATATTTGGAGTTGGTTTACTTCATATTTCAGATAGGATGTCTGAATAGTCTGAATCAGGCTCGCCTTGGTTTTACGTTTAATTTCTAATGTATTTTTCTTTACTTTATTTTCTTCCGGGCTGTAATACCTTTGTAATAAAACTCTTGGGGATGGCTAGTGAAAAGGGAGGGGTAACCATGCATGCAAAAGGGGTAGCTAACATGTCTATAAGATTTCTGATTTCTGCACTCTCATATAGGTGCCATATCTATAAGATTTCTAAATTCAGCATTCTCATATCTATAGGATTTCTGTATTCTCATATATAGATACCATGTGTATAAGATTTCTGCACTCTCATATATATACCATTTCTATAGGATTTCTAAATTCAACATTCTCATATGTAGATAACATGTCTATAGGATTGATGCATTCTCATATATAGATACCATATCTATAGGATTTCTGCACTCTCATATATATATACCATGTCTACAGGATGCACGTGCATGTAGAAAATATGCCTATAGGTCCTTTTTGATTCTTGCATATCCACTTCTCACTAGGCAAACGGGTTTATAGGTCTTAATCACCAAATGCAATCACATGTCATGTTCATATAAAACCCAGCAATTAGATTTCATGCCTATAGGGTTTTTTGCATTTTAACTATGTTTTATGAATGTGTTCTAAAGTCTACAAAATCATAGAAAGCGTGCCTATATAAGTTAATCAAATCTGAATCACCTCACTCGCTCATAAGTCTAAAACTAGCAGTAATAGTGTATCACCAATGGCAGAACTTGTGCTATTCTAAAACTCACTTTCAACTGGTAACTTTTCTTAAATCAGTCTGTAATCAATTTATTTCAGCAATCAATAGATATCATGCTTGTAGGTTTTCGTGTAACCTTAGGCAAGCCATAGGATAAACTTATAAACTGAATCAGGTTTTGTTACCTATAACAAGAAGGCAGGCCTGATTCGGGCTTCTTATCTGAACTATGTAATAAATTAGTCTGCCTCAAATCTTTTACTTTTAATTAGACCTTAAACAGTACGTGCAAGACATGCTAAACTATGTGCTTATTGGTTTAAAGGAGGTCCGTCTGAGCCTTTTTATTTGTTCATATGCTTCCTCCAACTTGCTATATGTGTTTTGTTTGTTGACTTAGTATTTTTACCTTTTGAAACCACCAAATAAACCCAACATCTCCCCCCCATTAGTATTAGTAGTCTCAATTACGTTCGTGATTGATAGGATTGGTGCGGGTAATAACATGCAATAAGTAAACGAGACCATTCCGTGCTTTAATACTTTAAAGGGTTGGGAAAGGTTAGATATGAATATGATGACCACGCGATAACATCACGAGTAAGAGTGATTAGCAGATGTTGTGTGGAGTGATCCATATTATTAATAAATCTAGGACCCGCTTTCCTTTGTTCGTTGTTTCTTTTAAACCTTTTAAAAAAAATGTTTCTTCTAAATCAACTCTCTTTAATGCTTTTCCGACTTTGTTTATTTCTAACATTTATGTGTAAAATCCCACTTTTATTTAAAGCCTTACTTGCCTATGTGTTATTTTCACTTAAGTCATAACAATAGTTTGGTCGGAAACAACACTAGTGGATTCTGAGGGGTGCCTAACACATTCTCTTGGAATAATTTCAAGCCCTAACCCTATCTCTGGTTATCCAACTTAAACCCTTTCTTAGTGTCCTAATTCACTTAAATCATTAGGTGGCGACTCTTCAATTCCAAAACCCCAATTCCCAAAAGGAACGAGTCATCCTCCAAAATGTCATAAACCCAATTTCGCAAGAAAAAGGGGGGCACGACAGGGTTTACCACTGTGTTTGGTTGGTTGTTGCTGCTGAAGATTGGCTTCCTTTTCTCTTTTGGATCTCCTTGACCTTTATTTGGTCATTCCCGTGCTATATTTTTCAGTTACAAGGTATGTACAATATTCATCTTGAATGGAATTAATTTTGAGTAAAAAATCTGTATTTGGAACTTGTTTGGTTATCTGATCTTTGATGTTAGTTCTGAAAATCATGACTTGGTTGAATTTAGGGTTGATTAAGTAATGTGTTAATATTAGCTTAAACGGCTGTTGAATTCAATCATGAAATCTGTGATATTGTAATGTACATGTGTTAAAACTTGACAAAGTTGATTGTTGAATCACTGTATATGCCTATAAAACTATTTCCTAAATTCCTCTTTTATAGCAGCACCAAAGGAAAATGAATCTGACCTTTTAAATGGTCAGATTCATCCCTTAATAGTGCATAATAGTCTTGATTTCTTTAGTATATATCTAAGTTATTTCCCCTTCCCCTCTTTTCTCCTTTACTGAAATGAGAGCTACAGAATAAATCATGGTTTGGAAATCTTTGCATATCTGTAGGGCTGACCCTAAACATGGTTAGACTTATTGACACCATTGTTTTTCCTTTACTCATTTTTGTACGAGGATTAACTTGGTAACATTGTAGGCCCCTACATTTGAAGATGTTTTGTGAATCTGACCTTTTTCACATGGTCAAACTCATGAGAATCTTGGCTAATGCTGCCTCAGTAGTTTATTTAGCTATGTTTTAAATGTATAATAGCATGCTATGTTAAAAAGGGGCAACGTTTGGCTACTGAGTTTAGTTCAGCTGTTTGATTCCAGCAATTTCAAAGGCCTGTTCATTTATGTTCAAAAAAGAATTTGTTTTAAAGTTTAAGACTCAAGTCTAACTCGGTTCCTGTTAAAATGCATGATAATAAATTAATGCCCAATTGAAACTGGCCTGCGAAATAAATCTGCACATGGACCATTATGCCTGGGTCCTAAGCCCAAATCCAGGTTTATCTTTTCATGGCATAAATGTGATGTTTCTTTTATCTTGAAAATCATATGTAGTATAATTAACATCTTGAGCTGTGTTTTGAACCTGATTTTCCTCCATTCAAAAGTGAGTTCACTTGCAGCTCTTGATTTATGTGTATGATATGGCTAAGAAACGTCGTATTCTGTGATGACCCAAAGGGTCATCACCTGTTTCCTCATTCGTTCCGTACTTCTGAGGCCTTGAAAACCTCATTTTTATTTGCCTCGATTTGTATACGCAGTCCAGGCGTGTAGCCGGAAGGCTTAAATATGAATTCTATGTGAAAAATGATGAATTTTGATATTATAATGGTTAAAGTTGACTTCGGTCTATATTTTTGGTAAACGGGCCTGGACCCGTGATTTGACGGTCCCGGAAGGTCTGTAAAAAAATATGGGATGAATTTTTCCATGAAATTGTTTTCTGAAAATGTTTAAGGAAAAATGAAAAAATGATATTTGATCAAAAAGTGATGGTATCGGGCTCGTATTTTTGTTCCGATGCCCGGTACAAGTCTTAAATATGTGTTAAGAGATATCTGTAAAGTTTTGTTTAAAACGGAGACGTGTTTCACACTATCAGTTCCAAATTTTAAAGTTTATGAAACTTAGAATAAAATCATGTGTTTTGAGGCTAGATTCTACGTATATGATGTTATTTTGGCGATTTGATCGCGCGAGATAGTCCGTATGATTTTTTTGAAGTTGTGTGCATAATTATTTTGGATAGGCATCGGATTGCATTTTCTCATTTTAAAAAAATCTAGTATCATTCAGTTCTGCAGGCTTCGCATTTGCGAAGCCAGTATTCAGAAATGCGAACTCACAATTGCGAGCTTATCATCGCAAATGCGATCTTTCACCTACGTAGCGATCTTCGCAAATGCGAAGAAAATTAGCACAAATGTGATGCCCGCCTACAAGCCCAGTCTTCGCAAATGCAAATGACTGTACACAAATGCGGTAGTAAAGCTTTGCAAATGCGACCAATTTTTCGCAAATGCGAACCTCCCAGTATCCTTCAGAGTTCGCAAATGCAAACTCGACTTTGCAATTCCCATATTTGGTATGCGAACCCCAGTTTTGCAATTCCCATATCAGAGACCTGCATTTTTCATACTTGGATGATTTTAAGCTTCATTTTTCACATTCCTCCAAAACTAAAATACCATAGGCGATTTTTCAAGCGCAAACATTCTTCCAAATAAATTGTAAGTCAACTTTTACTTAATTTCTTCAATCTCTAACATCATTAAACTTGTTTTGATCTTAAAATCAAGGTTTTTCATGGGTGAAAATGGGGATTTTGGGTAGAACCTAGGTTTTCTTAAAATTGGGGATTTGGACCTCAATTTGAGGTCCGATTTCAAAACAAATCATAGATATGAACTCGTGGAGGAATGGGCAACCGGGTTTTAGTTCGAACCTCGGGTTTTGACCACGTGGTTCCAGGGGCATTTTCAGAATTTTTGAGTAAAACTTTGGGAAATTGATTTTCATGCATTCAAGTTGATTCAACTAGCATTTGTTGATACATTCATGTAATTTGTGACTAGATTCAAGCGGTTTTGTGGTGAATTCGAGGGGTAAAGCTATACTAGAGGCTGGAGTGGATTTTTGGAGCAATTGAGGTAAGTGTTTGGTCTAACTTTGGCTTGAGGTAATAGGAGTAGAGTCTTATTTGCTGATTGCTACTTGTCGAGTACGGTGTATAGGCATGGTGACGAGTATCTATACACTAGTGTCGATCATGACCGTAAGTCCTATATTGCTAAATTATCGAATTCTTAATTGTTGTTTATGAGGACTTGGTTGGAGATCTGTGTTAGAAGAAATCAGATGTAGATCTCTTTGTTGTTCCTGATATTTTGTTTTATCTGCTACCCCATAAGCATGTTCCCCCTCCAAGCTTTAAATTGTTTATTTTCTGCTATTATTTTATTGTACTTGTATATATATCTGTACAGGTTTATCTGGTAGTCTGGTCTAGCCTCGTCACTACTTCGCCAGGGTTAGGCTAGGCACTTACCAACACATGGGGTTGGTTGTGCTGATGCTACACTCTGTGCATCTTTTTGCATAGATCCAGGTGTTGGAGCAACAATTGAGTAGCAGTAGCATTTTGGGAGCGAGCTTCCAGTCTAGGGACATTCGAGGTAGCCTAGATGGCGTTCGCAGGCCGAAGTCCCTTTCTATATCTTCAGTTTGTTTTCATTGTACCGAGACAGACATTATGTATTTTCTATTCAGACTTGTTTTTAGCACTCTTTAGTGGTTTGTGAGGTAGTGACTCCAGTCTTGGGTAGTGGAATGTTAAATTTCTGTATTTTTGGTTTTCAGTTATTTATGTTTTGACAGACTTCCACTTTATTTAAAGATTCGTTATCTTATTATTGTTGCGTTGTTATCCGAATATGTTTAATGTTTGGCTTGCCTAGCTCCGACAGTAGGCGCCATCACGATTCCCGATGGTGGGAAATTCGGGTCATGACAAGTTGGTATCAGAGTTGTAGGTTGCATTGGTCTCGCTACTCACGGACAAACTTGGTAGAGTCATAGGGATCGGTATGGAGATGTCTCTATTTATCTACTAAAGCTACGGAGTTAGGAAAAGTTTCACATTTGTTCTTTCTTGTCGTGCGGTTCTATTTCTCAAGTACCGACTGAATTCCTATTGTGTTCCTCCGCAGACGGCGAGAACACGTGCTTCCTCTTCTACCGTGCAGCAGCCCGAGCCCCCAGAAGCAGCTCCAGTGGCGGAGCCTCAAGTTGATTTGGGGGAGGAGGTGCCAGCCCCTGCAGTCCCGGTGGGCCCAGCTCAGGTCCCAGAGGGGTTCATTGCCATCTCAGTTCTTCAGGACGCTCTAGCCCGATTGGTAGGCTTCACGGAGAGTGTCATTCGGGCGGGTTTGCTTCCCGGAGTTTAGCCAGTTGTGGCAGATCAGTCGGGTACAGTGGCTCTGGCCGGGAGTGAGATCAATTTTTAGGATGCTGCTAATATAGGCCGTAGAGTTGAGTTGGTCCTGCCACCATGGGGCGGTCATAGGTCGGATAAGAGGCCCCGTCACACAGGCAGATTTAGTGGTACCTGGTCAAGAGGTAGAGGTTCTTATGGTAGAGGCCATCCTCCCAGGCATTTTCAGTTAGCTCTCCAGGTCACTCATGGTACCTCAGGTGGTCATTCAGGTCGACAGGGTCAGTCTCACTTCCCTCAGCTGTAGCGTTCGTGTAAGTGTTATGAGTGTGGTGGGTATGGTCACAACAGGAGGGTTTGCCCGAGGATGAGGGGTGCTCAGCCACAGCAAACGAGGTCTTGCCATGCTTGTGGTGATCCGAGACACATTGTCAGATATTTCCCTCGAGTTTATGGCAGCTTCCAACATCAGAGTTCTCGTGCTATAATTTAGGCACCGGAGGTTCCATAGCCTGCCCAGCCAGCTAGAGGCGGTGGCAGAGGTGTTAGAGGTAGAGGTAGAGGTCTTAGAGGTGGAGTTCAGGTCGTTAGAGGTAGGCCAGAGGCTAAGTCTTCAGGTGCAGACATCACAGGTACGATTCTAATTTGTATTAGAGATACTTCAGTGCTATTTTACCCTTAGTCTACGTATTCGTATGTGTCGTCTTATTTTGCACCCTACCTGACTACGCCTAGTGACACTTTGGGTATCCCTATTTATGTATCTACACCGGTGGGTGATTCTATAGTGGTCGACCGAGTTCATCGTTCCTGTGTAGTAATATTTGAGGGTCTTGAGACCCGTGTTGATTTATTATTTCTAGACACGGTAGATTTCGATGTTATATTAGGGATGGATTAGCTGTCCCTGTATCATGCTATGTTGGATTGTCACGCCAAGATCGTGACCTTGGGTTTGCCAGATTTGCCCCTATTGGAGTGGAGAGGGACCCCGGGACATGCCACCCACAGTGTTATTTCATATGTTAAGACTCGACGCATGGTCGAGAAGGGGTGTTTAGCTTATTTGGCATATGTTCGTGATTCCAACACAGAGGTTTCATCTATTGACTCTGTTCCTATTGTTCGGGAGTTCCCCGAGGTTTCCCTTCAGACCTTCCGGGTATGCCACCCGACAGGGATATTGATTTCTATATTGATCTGGCCCCAGGCACACAGCCCATATCTATTCCGTCATATCGCATGGCCCCGCCAGTGTTGAAGGAGTTAAAGGACCAGTTCAAAGATTTGCTAGAGAAGGGTTTTATCAGGCCCAGTGTTTCTTCTTGGGGCGCGTCGGTGCTATTTGTGAAGAAAAAGGATGGATCGATGAGGATGTGCATTGATTACCGACAATTGAACAAGGCGACGATAAAGAACAAGTATCCACTTCTGAGGATTGATGATTTGTTTGACCAACTTCAGGGTGCGAAGGTGTTTTCAAAGATAGACTTGAGATCTGGCTACCATCAGCTGAGGATTAGGGCGTCTGATGTCCCTAAGACAGCATTTTGCACTCGATATGGGAATTATGAGTTTTTGGTCATGTCATTCGGGTTGACCAATGCCCCAGCAGCATTTATGGAGTTGATGAATCAAGTGTTCAGGCCTTATCTAGACTTGTTCGTGATAGACTTTATTGATGATATTTTGGTGTACTCCCGCTGCCAGGAGGAGCAAAAGTAGCACCTCAGAGTGGTTCTTCAGACTCTGAAGGATAGTCAGTTGTATGCTAAGTTCTCGAAGTGCGAGTTCTAGTTGAGTTCGATTGCATTTTTTGGTCATGTTGTATCAGCAGAGGGTATTCAGGTGGATCCGAAGAAGATTGAGGCAGTCAAGAATTGGCCTCGACCAGCTTCAGCGACTAAGATTCGGAGTTTCTTGGGGTTAGCAGGTTATTATCGCCGGTTTGTGGAGGGGTTTTCATCAATAGCCGCCCCGATGACTAGGTTGACCCAAAAAGGTGCCCAGTTCAGGTGGTCAGACGAGTGCGAGAAGAGCTTTCAGAAGCTCAAGACAGCTCTGACTACAGCACCGATATTGGTTTTGCCCACAGGTTCAGGGCCTTATACAGTTTATTTTGATGCTTCCCGTATTGGACTTGGTGCGTCATTGATGCAGGCAGGTAGAGTCATCGCTTATGCCTCAAGACAAATAAAGATCCACGAGAAGAATTATCTGGTGCATGATTTAGAGTTGGCAGCCATTGTTCATGCTTTGAAGATTTGGAGGCATTACTTATATGGTGTGACGTGTGAGGTGTACACTGATCACAAGAGTCTGCAATACTTGTTCAAGCAGAAGGAGTTAAATCTGAGGCAGCGAAGGTGGTTGGAGCTTTTAAAGGATTATGATGTTACTATTTTGTACCACCCGGGGAGAGCCAATGGGGTGGCAGATGCATTGAGTAGGATGTCCGCCAGCATGGGTTGTCTTGCTTATGTTCCGGTCAGCCAGAGACCGTTTGCTTTGGATATTCAGGACTTAGCCAATCGGTTTGTGAGGTTGGACATTTCTGAGCCTAGCAGAGTGTTAGCTTGCACGGTCGCTCGTTCTTCATTGTTAGAGCGTATCCGTGATTGGCAGTTTGATGATCCTCATTTGTGTGTCCTAAGAGACACGGTGCACCGTGGAGGTGCCACGAAGGTGACTTTAGATGATGATGGTGTTTTAAGGTTGCAGGGGCGAGTTTGTGTGCCCAATGTCGATGGGATTCGAAAGTTGATCTTAGCGGAGGCCCATAGTTTGCGGTATTCTATTCACCCGGGCACCGGAAAGATGTATCAGGGCTTGCAGCAACATTATTGGTGTCGTAGGATAAAGAAAGATATTGTTGCGTATGTGGCTTGATGTTTGAACTATCTGCAGATTAAGTATGAGCATTGGAGGCCTGATGGTTTGTTTCAGAGGATTGAGCTTCCAGAGTGGAAGTGGGAGAGGATTACCATGGATTTCGTTACTGGACTTCCGGTGACTCGGAAGAAGTTTGATGCTATTTGGGTCATTGTTGATAGGCTGACCAAGTCAGCACATTTCATTCGTGTTGCAACCACTTATTCATCAGAGAGATTAGCTGAGATCTACATCCGGGAGATTGTTCACCTTCATGGGGTGCCAGTATCTATCATTTAAGACTGGGGGACGCAGTTTACCTCGCGCTTGTGGAGAGCAGTTCAGCAGGAGTTAGGCACCCAGGTTAATTTGAGCACATCGTTCCATCCTCAGACGGACGACCAGTCCGAGAGGACTATTCAGGCATTGGAGGATATGCTCCGAGCCTGTGTCATTGATTTCGGAGGCTCGTGGGACCAGTTTTTACCTTTAGCAGAGTTTGCCTACAACAACAGCTGCCAGTCCAGCATTCAGATGGCTCTATATGAGGCGTTGTATGGTAGGCGATGTCAGTCTCAAGTGGGATGGTTTGAGCCGGGAGAGGCTCGGTTATTGTGTACAGATTTAGTCCAGGAGGCCTTGGATAAGGTCAAGATCATTCAGGACAGGCTTCGTTCGGCTCACTCATGGCAAAAGAGTTATGCAGATCGCAAGGTTCGAGATGTAGCTTTTATGGTTGGTGAGCGAGTATTGCTCCGTGTATCGCCTATAAAGAGCGTGATGATATTTGGGAAGAAGGGCAAGCTTAGCCCTAGGTTCATTGGCCCATTTGAGGTTTTAGATCGTATGGGAGAGGTGGCTTATAGACTTGCCTTGCCACCTAGCTTGTCAGTCGTGCATCCAGTGTGTCATGTGTTTATGCTTCGTAGGTATCACGGGGATCCTACCCACGTGTTAGATTTCAGCACTGTCCAGTTGGAAAAGGATCTGTCTTACGAGGAGGAGCTGGTAGCTATTCTAGACCGGCAGGTTCGACAGTTGAGGTCGAAGAGTTTTCCTTCAGTTTGTGTCCAGTGGAGAGGTCAGCCTCTTGAGGCATCGACCTGGGAGTCCGAGTCTGATATGCGGAGCCGCTATCCTTATCTATTTCTTGACTCAGGTACTTCTTTCTTTTGTCCGTTCGAGGAGGAACGGTTGCTTTAGAGGTGGAGGATGTGACGACCCAAAGGGTCATCACCTGTTTCCTCATTCGTTCCGTGCTTCTGAGGCCTTGAAAACCTCACTTGTATGTGCCTCAATTTGCGTGCATAGTCCATGCGTGTAGCCGGAAGGCTTAAATATGAATTCTGTGTGAAAAATGATGAATTTTGATATTAATATGGTTAAAGTTGACTTCGGTCAACATTTTTGGTAAACGGACCTAGACTGGTGATTTGATGGTCCCGGAGGGTCCGTAAAACAATATGGAACTTGGGCGTATGCCCGGAATCGAATTCCGAGGTCCCATACCCGAGGAATGAATTTTTCCATGAAATTGTTTTCTGAAAATGTTTAAGGAAAAATGAAAAAATGAATTTTGATCAAAAAGTGATGGTATCGGGCTCTTATTTTGGTTCCGACTCCCGGTACAAGTCTTAAATATATGTTAAGCGCTATTTGGAAATTTGGTTGAAAACGGACGTCGTTTGATGTGTTTCGGACTATAAGCTCCAAATTTGAAAGTTTATGAAACTTAGTAGAAAATCATGTGTTTTAAGGCTTGATTCTATGTATATGATGTTATTTTGGCGATTTGATTGCTCATGTAAGTCCGTAGGATGTTTTTGAAGCTGTGTGCATAATTGGTTTGGAACCCCAAGGGCTCGGGAGAGTTTTGGATAGGCATCGGATTGCATTTTCTCATTTGTAAAAAAATCTGGTATCATTTAGTTCTGCAGGCTTCGCATTTGCGAAGTCAGTATTCGAAAATGCGAACTCGCAATTGCGAGCTTATCATCGCAAATGCGATCTTTCACCTGGGCAGCGATCTTCGCAGATGCGAAGAAAATTATCGAAAATTCGATGCCTGCCTATGAGCCCACTCTTCGCAAATGCGAATGACTGTCCGCAAATGCGGTAGTGAACCTTCGCAAATGCGACCAATTTTTCCAAATGCAAACCTCCCAGTATCCTTTAGAGTTCGCAAATGCGAACTCGACTTCCCAATTCCCATATTTGGTCAGGGTTCGCAATTGCGAACACCAGTTCGCAATTCCCATATTTGAGACCTGCATTTTTCATACTTAGACGATTTTAAGCTTCATTTTTCAAATTCCTCTAAAACTAAAACACCATAGGCGATTTTTCAAGCACAAACCTTCTTCCAATCAATTGTAAGTCAACTTTTACTTAATTTCTTCAATCTCTAACACCATTAAACATGTTTTTATCTTAAAATCAAGGTTTTTCAAGGGTGAAAATAGGGATTTTGGGTAGAACCTAGATTTTCTTAAAATTGGGGATTTGGACCTCAATTTGAGGTCCGATTTCAAAACAAATCATAGATATGAACTCGTGGGGGAATGGGTAACCGAGTTTTGGTTCGAACCTTAGGTTTTGACCACATGGGCCCGGGGGCATTTTGGGAATTTTTGAGTAAAACTTTTGAAAATTCATTTTCATTTATTCAAGTTGATTCAACTAGCATTTGTTGATACATTCAAGTAACTTGTGACTAGATTAGAGCGGTTTTGTGGTGAACTCTAGGGGTAAAGCTATACTAGAGGCTGGAGTGGATTTTTGGAGCAATTGAGGTATGTGTTTGGTCTAACTTTGGTTTGAGGGAATAGGAGTAGAGTCTTATTTGCTGATTACTACTTGTCGAGTACGGTGTATAGGCATGGTGACGAGTATCTATACACTGGTGTCGAGCATGACCGTGAGTCAGGAATTACTAAATTATCGAATTCTTAATTGTTGTTTATGAGGACTTGGTTGGAAATCTTTAAACACTGAACCGGTAATTGTTGAGACTGAGCATTGATTTAAATATGCTAAGTAGAAATTGAATAAGTTTGGTTATAGCTGGATCTCCCTTGCCGGGATAGTTTATTATATTATCTTGTTCCCTGTCGGGATTATATTATGTATTATGTTGAAAAAAAAGGGATCGAGTGGTAAACCTACCAAGTGATATTATGAAATGGGAGCGGGTGGTACGCCTACCACATGATATTATGAAATGGGAGCGAGTGGTACGCCTACCACGTAATATTATGAAATGGGAGCGAGTGGTACGCCTACCAAGTGATATTATGAAATGTGAGCGAGTGGTACGCATACCATATGATATTATGAGATGGGAGCGAGTGGTACTCCTACCATGTGATATTATGAAATGGGAGCGAGTGGTACGGCTACCATGTGATATTATGAAATGGGAGCGAGTGGTACGCCTACCACGTGATATTATGAAATGGGAGCGAGTGGTACGCCTACCACGTGATATTATGAAATGGGAGCGAGTGGTACGCCCACCACGTAATATTGCGAAATGGGATCGAGTGGTACGCCTACCACGTGATATAATAAAATGGGATCGAGTGGTACGCCTACCATGTGATATGAGGAAATGGGATCGTGTTGCACGCCTGCAACGAGAGGAAATTTAAACAAGTGAAAGTGGTTTGTTTTCCCCTATTCTGTGTTAGAAGAAATCAGATGTAGATCTCTTTGTTGTTCCTGATATTCTGTTTTATCTGCTACTCCATAAGCATGTTCCCCCTCCCAGCTTAAAATTGTTTATTATCCGCTATTATTTTGTTTTACTTGTATATATATCTGTACAAGTTTATCTGGTAGTCTGGTATAGCCTCGTCACTATTTCGTCGGGGTTAGGCCAGGCACTTACCAGCAAATGGGGTCGGTTGTGTTAATGCTACACTCTGTGCATCTTTTTGCACAGATCCAGGTGTTGGAGCAGCAATTGAGCAGGAGTAGCATTTTGGGAGCGAGCTTCTAGTCCATGGACATTCGAGGTAGCCTATCTGGCGTTCGCAGGTCGAAGTCCCTTTCCATATCTTCAGTTTGTTTTCATTGTACCGAGACAAACATTATGTATTTTCTATTCAGACTTGTTTATAGCACTCTTTAGTGGTTCGTGAGGTAGCGACTCTAGTCTTGGGTAGTGAAATGTTAAATTTCCACATTTTGGGTATTCAGTTATTTATGTTTTGACAGACTTCCGCATTATTTAAAGATTCGTTATCTTATTATTGTTGCATTGTTATCCGAATATGTTTAATGTTTGGCTTGCCTAGCTCCGACAATAGGCGCCATCATGACTCCCAAAGGTGGGAAATCCGGGTCGTGACATTTTCAATAACGATCTACAAGCACAAGAAGATGAATGTGAAAGAAGAAGGTTGGTCCAAGAAAATGAAGTTCTCTGTGCCCATGTTTGAAAAATAAGAATAGCAGTTGAGAACCCGAGCAGAAGTAGAAAAGATGAAAGGCTCATCTACAACCTTATGCAAAAAGTACATGACTTTGAAGATGATTTTCAAAAGACGGAGTCTGAGGTAGTGAAAGTACGAGCAAAGTTGCCAAAAATGCAGAAGAGCGGGCAATTTTTGTTCGACAATTGAAGGAAAGATATGACAGAGGGGTCATGGGCTGGAAAAAGGAGCTTAATAGCCTCGAGGGCGAAATGAATAAACAAGCCAAGAGATTCAAGGACGAGATGGAACATTGCTACGCTTTGATTGCACAACTAGAGGGAGACTAGCATTTGCAAGAACAGAATCATACGGCCACATAGGTCTTGGAGGCTAGAACTCAGCAGATTTGCGGTTGTTGCAAGAGAAGGGCATCATTAGGGAAAGGATTAGAAGAATCGCCGACTACATTTTGATGAAATGCAACGAGTGTGAGGACATGATCAGGTCCATGTTCTTTGCCACAGTAATGATCGTTGTCTGCCAGATAGTGGATGATCTCTATCGCTTCCAGGATAACATGGCGTATAGGCCCGCATCAAGACCAGTTGGTGTTCCTAGGACAGGATTGGAGGCACTAATGTACTCCTGGTGTATTCTATTTTTTTAGTCTGTATTTTCATTCCCTAAAGTCTGTTTCGAGTCTATTTTAGTTTTTAATTCTCAGGTATGTAGGATCGAGTCTTTTAATACAGAAAAATTGGAAGTCTTGTTTCAATGAAATTTGCAAAAACCAAAAATATTTTATTTATTTTGCATTTATTCCTTAAACTACGTGATGATCTGATTCACGCGACATCTTGATATGTAGGCAATCCTCATCGGATCCGGTCATAATTTTTAAATAACTCAAATAAGAGAGAAAACCAAGAAAAAGCAAAAAGAAAAGAAATAAAAATAAGAAAAAGAGAATGAGAGCAAGAGAGAAAATAAGAGTGCAAAAGAAAGCAAGAGAGAAGATCGGGGAGATAAACAAAAGTTGGGATGAAACATGCAATCGTTGCAAAACATGTAGAAATACATTTAACTATATAGGTGCATCACACCCCCAATGTGCTATTCTCTATGTGTTACTTGCTTCAAACTAACTGGTTTGTTGTCTACTGTTGAGTATAGGTTCTATTTTTAAGGTGGTTGGTTTGTGGTAACCTGGCTTCACACACATACTTTACAAGATCCAAGGGCAGTGTAGAAATGTCATAAGAAGTTCATCCACCAACAATTCTCATCCCAGAGGATAGCCCGCTAACGGTTATCCTAACCTATGAGTCAGCGGCTGCTGAGAGCCGCCAAGTGCTGTACCTGGTTTCCTCGAGTTACTTCCAAAAGTAGGTAGAAATTCCAATGTCCCAATAAGTTACCCAAATACACCACTTGGGTGCCCCACCATTTCAACTCACTTCATCGGAACACCTTCTGAGGTTCGCCCCCAGGTAGTTTTGAGAGTGGCCTCCAATATATTTACCACATCACTAACCTCGGCTATGGTACAACCAACTATGCCTAGGCCAAGCTTTGATCCATCATCTTTTACTTTCCAAGTACTATCTTTTCCACCAGAACATACTCATTTCACCACCAATTCTTACCCACAACTACCTCGGTACGAGTTTACTACGGGATAGGAAAAGGCTACAAAGAACCCCGAGCGGGAGGAAATCACTCGAAAATTGAGGAGCATGGGACAAAGACTTAAGAATATAGAAGGACATTTGGGATGATCTAGCTCGAGATTTTGTCAGGCAGTTTCAGTATAACATAGACATAGCTCCCGACTGGAATTCTCTGTTAAATCTCAAGAAAAAGTCATTGGAAAGTATCTGAAAATATGCTATTAAATAGCATGAACAAGCGGCCAGGGTCAAGCCCCCGATGGATGAAACGGAAATGGTTAGTGTTTTTCTACAAGCCCAAGAGGCTAACTACTTTCAAAATATGATGTGTGCAATAGGGAAACCGTTTGCTGAGGCTATCAAGATTGGTAAGATTGTCAAAAATGGTCTGAAGACAGGTCGCATATTGAGCCAATCTTCCATAAGAGCTACGTCCCAAGCAATTCAAAGTGTGTCAGGAGGTGTAGCAAATAGAAAGAAGAAAGTAGAGATGGCAATGTCGGCTTCAAGCCTGAGAAATCCCCGTCCACCCAAAGGTTACTTCCATCCAATCACCCCTCAACATTATTATCCTCATCAGTATGTAGCCTATGCTATGGCTCCTCAGTCGTACGTAGTAATGAAGGCCCAGCCATACGCTCGGCCACAACAATAGTTTAACCAAAATAGAGCTCCACTTCCTAGAAATAACCCTCCTCACCAAGCTCAGTATAATCCCCTACCTCCACAAAATAACTTCCCGTACAATGCCCGTGCTCAGGAGTCACCCAAGATAACAAACTTCAAGCGTATTGGTGAGTTATATTCTAGCCTTTTCCCTAAATTGGTCCAAATGGGTTTGTTGTAACCCATATCCCCAAACAGACAAAACTCGGAGTCACCTTCCCACCGGCCCGGTACTCCATGCTCTTATTACCTGTTAGACTCTCAAAAGGGGATTTGAGAACTTGATAGAGCAGAAGAGGGTAGTACTGAAAGATGAAGAGATCCCTAATGTGACCAACAACCGATTGCCGGCTCACAACAATGGTCTAGTTATTGGGATAATTTGTGAAGATAAAGAGTTTGACCCATCTCTAAAAGTCATCATTGTCGTAGAGGATGTGGAGAAGAAGCCAAAGGCTACCGTGAAGAAAGATAAGGGGGAGAAGAAAAGTAACTCCACTCTTCGAAGTGAAGAAAAGATTTTGGAAACTGAAACTGGGGCAGTACCCCTTAAAGATGCCATTCTTTATGTTCCATGAGCTCACAGGAAAGAATAATTGGAGTTGAGTCCTCCTAAGAGGTTCGAGATGAACAACGGATCCAAGATGTATGTACCCAAAGGGACGTATGTGGCGCGGGGCTAGTAATTCCTCCCAGGTTGAACGAGCCCATGATCATTAGCCACACACTACAAAGGCTTATGAAAGACCCCACTGTAGTCCCCTGAAACTACAATAGAGCAATTATGACATACAAGGATAAGGAAATCATAAGGGAAGTGAATGAAACCAAACAATCTGGGAAATACCTCAATCTAGAGGAAGTGAACAATGCCAAACAAAAGCATTTCCCACTCAAAAAACCTGTTAGTGCCGAAGAAGCAGATGAGTGCTTTCGAAAAATGAAAACTGCTGACTACGAGATAATTAACCAACTCCTGAAGTCTCCTGCTCAGGTCTCTATTTTATCTCTACCGATAATATCAACTAAGCATCGGAAAGTGTTGATAAAGACCCTCAACTAAGCTTATGTTCCAATTGAAACCACTATCGAACAACTGGAAAGGATGGTGGAAAGATTCTTCGCAATCAATAAGATTTCCTTTAGTAAGAATGATTTGCCCCCGGGAGAGGCTGCCCACTACAAATGCTAAATGTGAGGGGTACTATGTTTAAAAAGTCTTCTTGGATGGCGGATCATGAATATATATATGCCCTCTCTCAACTTTGCAAAGAATGGAGATTGGGACTGAGAGAATCAGGCCTAACAATGTTTGTGTACGTGCCTTTTATTGCATCAAGAGAGACACCATAGGCGAAATCGATTTGATTTTGACTATTGGTCCTGTGGATTTTGAGGTGACAGTTTAGGTCCTAGAAATGGACACTTCTTATAATTTCCTCTTGGGAAGGCCCTGGATTCACGCGGCAGGGGCCGTACCTTCCACTCTCCACCAAATAGTGAAACTTGAATATGAAGATCAGGAGATCGTAGTCCATGGAGAGGACGAGAAATCAATTTATCAAGACCCGTCAGTCCCATGTCTAGAAGTTAGGGAAGGTAGAAAACATATAGTCTATCAAGCTTTCGAGGTTGTGGTCGCAGACCAATATGAAGAAGGAAGCCCGTGCCCTCAACCCTTTCTCTCAAATGCATCAATTATGGTTGCCAAGGAAATGATCAGGTATGGTTTAAGCTTGTAAAAGGGCTCAGGACATCATTGCAAGGTACTACAGAACCTATCACTATGGCTGCTAGCAATAAGTTCTTTGGTGTGGGTTTCCAAGCCACGCCAGTTGATGAAACATGGGCAAATGAGTGAAATAACAATGGTTGGGTCTTGCCTCAGCCGATCCCCCACCTTTTCAAGACATTCGTCAAGCCCAAGTACATAGAAAAGGAATATGAGTCCTTCACGTCCGAATAAATAGAAGAAATATGTGGAGCTATGAGGCTGATGTTGTATTAAACCCACATGGTCCAGCCGGGAGAAGGCTCGAGCACCGCTGAGATACTGTATATGCGACCCAATGCGAAGTTGCAAAACTAGAAGGCTACTCCATTCCCAGTGAGGAGGGAATCCCGGTAGTCAAGTCTTGCCACATTTTCTACATCACAAGTTATTCCAGGGTGTAACTCGGATGTTTCTTTTAGTTTACTGTCTTTAAACTCCAATGTAAACCCTCTTATCTTCAAAATTCAATGAAATGAAATAAACATTTCATCATTCATGAATCTCTCTTTATTCTTTCTAATTTTGTTACTTTTTCTTATTTCTTCTTTCAGTTTTAATAATGCAGCTTTAAATAACATGACATGCCTGTGGACTTCATGCCCAGATCCAAACATGTTGTCTAAATGTGATATAATGAACCAAGAACCGGAATATGATAAAAAAGAGGATTTTAGGGAAATAAATTAAGAATTGGAACAATTTGAGAACAAGCTTAAGCCAAATCTAAATGAAACCGAGCGAGTAAATATGGGTAGCTCAGAAGAGGTCCAAGAAACCATGATAAGTATTCAGACAGAAGAAAGGACTAGGGATGCACTGATCCAACTTTTGTTTGAATTCAAAGATGTATTTTCTTGGTCCCATGATGATATGCCTGGATTAAATGTTGATCTAGTGGTGCACAAATTACCAATTTACCCCGATTGTCCTTCTGTCCAGCAAAAACAAAGAAAGTTCAAAACCGACATTAGTGACAAGATCAAAGAAGAGGTCACCAAACAGTTGAAAGTGGGTGTGATCAGAGTGGTCCGATATACCACATGGTTGGCTAATGTAGTCCCAGTGCCAAAGAAAGATGAAAAAACCCGAGTGTGCTTTGAGTTTCTTGATCTGAACAAAGTATGTCCCAAGGACAACTTTCCTCTACCAAATATCCACATCCTCATTGACAACTATGCCAAACATGAGATACAGTTTTTCATGGATTGTTATGATGTATATCATCAGGTCTTGATGAATGAAGAAGATGTGGAAAAGACATCGTTCACCATACCCTGGGGCAGCTATTATTACAAGGTCATGCCTTTTGGTCTGAAGAATGTCGGGGTAATGTACATGAGAGCCATGATGACCATCTTTCATGATATGATGCACCAGGAAATCGAGGTTTATATGGATGATGTGATCATTAAATCCAGAACACAGGATGACCATGTTCGGGACCTGAGAAAGTTCTTTGAGCGTCTGCGCAAGTATTATTTGAAGCTAAACCCGACTAAATGTGCATTTGGAGTTTCTGGGAAACTTTTGGGATTCATCATCAGTCAGACAGACATTGAGTTAGATCCAACGAAGATAAAGTATATTCGAGATTCGCCTCTTTCGAGAACCAAAAAAATGGTTATGAGTTTGTTGGGAAGGTTGAACTACATCAGCCGATTCATTGCTCAGTTGATTTCCATATGTGAGCCAATGTTCAAGCTATTGAAGAAAGATGCAGCGATTAAATGGACAGATGAGTGTCAAGAAGCCTTTGACAAAACCAAAGAATATCTATCGAACCCGCCAGTCTTGGTCCCACCCGAACCGGGAAGGCCTTTGTTTTTGTACCTGAAAGTCTTGGAGAATTCCTTCGGTTGTGTCCTCGGGTAACATGATATGACCGAGAAGAAAGAGCAGGCAATCTACTATTTGAGAAAAAAGTTCACAAGTTACGAAGCTAAATATACCCTGTTTGAAAGGACATGTTGCGCCCTAACTTGGGTCGCTCAATAGCTTAAGCATTACCTGTTGTCCTACACCCTTATCTCATCACCAGGCTGGAACCGTTGAAGTACATATTCCAAAAAGCCGATGCCCATAGGGAGGTTAGCAAAATGGCAAATTCTGCTCACTGAGTTGGACATAGTCTATGTCACCCGCACGGCAATGAAAGCCCAAGCTTTAGCAGATCACCTGGCTTAAAACCCTGTTGATGATGAATATCAACCTTTGAGTACTTACTTCCCGGACGAGGAAGTAAATTAAGTTGAGGTAACATCAGAAGACACCAACGCTAGGAAAATGTTCTTCGATGGAGCGCAAAATGTGTTAGGATTGGGGAAATTTTCATCTCACCCACTGGTCAACACTATCCAGCCACATCCCGACTTCGGTTTTTATACAAAAACAACACTGCTTAGTATGAAGCCTACATTATGGGTATGAACATGACAATCGACCAAGATGTGGAAGAATTGGTAATCATAGGAGATTCCAATACCAAGATGTGGAAGAATTGGTAATCATAGGAGATTCCAATCTCATCATTCTACTGGCTCAGGGAGAATGGGAAACTCGGGATGTCAAACTTATACCATAGAGGAAACGTGTAGAAGATCTTAGAAAGCGGTTCAAGTCAGTCAAGTTCAGGTACATTCCTCATTTTCACAATGAGTTAGCCGATGCACTCACTACTTTGGCCTCGACGTTGCCATATCCAAGCAATATCCACATTGGCCCGTTGGAAATCCAAATTAGAGAAAGGCATGGTTACTGCCATACGGTTGAGGTGGAACTAAATGATTAACCATGGTATCATGATATCAAGATATTTTTGTAAACAAAGGAATATCCCAAGCAAGCCAATGGAGACCAAAAGAGAACCATTAGAAGGCTTGCTAGCGGCTTCTTCTTGAGCAGCAAGGTCTTGTACAAAAGGACTCCAGATCTCAACTTATTAAGATGTGTGGATGCTGTAGAGGTCGGAAAAATCATGCATGAAGTGCACGCAGGAGTTTCTTGACCCCACATGAATGGATACATCTTGGTAAAGAAAACCCTTTGAGTATGCTATTACTGGATGACTATGGAAAAATATTGCTTCCATTTTGTCCAAAAATGTCATCAGTGTCAGGTGCACGGTGACCTGATTCATGCACCGCCTACAGAACTACATCCTATGTCAGCACCGTGGTCGTTCATTGCTTGGGGTATGGATGTTATTGGGCCAATCAAACCAAAAGCTTCTAATAGGCATAGATTCATATTGGTTGCCATTGAGTACTTCACAAAATGGGTTGAACCAGTCACCCCCAAAGCCATCACTAAGAAAGTAATGGTGGATTTCATGCAATCCAATATCATCTTCCATTTTGGTATTCCTACGACCATCATTACGGACAATGCTGCAAACTTGAATAGTCACTTGATGAGGGAGATATGCGAGTAGTTTAAGATCACACATAAAAATTCTACCCCTTATTGGTCCAAAGCTAATGGTGTTGTTGAAGCAGCAAACAAAAATATCAAGAAGATTCTTAGAAAGATGATCCAAAGTTCGAGACAGTGTCATGAAAAGTTGCCATTTGTATTGTTAGGATATCGCACAACTATGCGCACATCAGTTGGGGCAACACCCAATCTACTGGTTTACGGCACTGAAGTCGTAATACTTGCAGAGGTTGAAATTCCATCTCTTTGAATCATTGTTGAGGCTAAAATTGAGGATAGTGAGTGCGGCAGGACCCGTCTAGAATAGTTAACCCTGATTGACAAAAAACGGATGGCCATAGTTTTCCACGGGCAGTTGTATCAACAAAGAATGGACCGTGCCTACAACAATAAATTTCAGCCTAGGAACTTTGAAGCGGGGCAACTCATTTTGATATGTATTCTCCCCCATCACAAGGAAGCAAAAGGAAAGTTTGCTCCTAATTGGAAGGGCCCATACATTGTCAGAAAATTGTTGCTGAAAGGGACGTTGTACTTGGGAGACATCGAAGGAAATGACCCTGAAACAGATGTAAATGTAGACGCGGTCAAAAGGTATTACGTTTAAACCTTTTGCAATACCAATATTATCTGATAGATGAAGGCTTTCATTCTCACTACCCCTAACACTCCAATCCTTTGCTAAATCTTTGAGCCGGTTACCTTTCATTGATTAGCATCTTTGGAACCTGAAAACATTTGTAAAAAAATAATCAATCAAATCAAAATAAAAAGAAAAACAAAAATAAAAGTTTCCCTAGACTACGTTCGACTTGATGACTTGGCATCTGCAATCTCGTGTTCTCCTCCTTTATCACTTCTATCTCTTTTCAGATATTTGTACTAGCTTATCGACTTAGCAGACTTGTATTATGACTTATAGATACTCATGACTAGTGACACCCCGGTATCGGGATGTGTATGGGTGTTCTTCTGCGTATTTACGAAATTATATGCTATTTCAGATTTATTTTATCATGTTTAGACTATTTCTTAATGCTTAACTGTTAATAATTGGAGAATGGGAAGTGTCGGTTGGCCTGGTCTTCACGAGATGCGCCATCACGACCGGGTTCAGGTTTAAGGTCGTGATAGTTATCTTTTTTTTACCATAGCTTAGTATAAATGCATAGTTTAATTAGCTTTTAGTTTGGTTTAATTTCATGTTAATGTAGAGTTTATTATGAATTGGTTTCATGTGTCAATTGAAGCATTTTGAATATTGTACTTTTACTTTGATTGCATTAGATTTAGAATACTTAGGGTTAATGTTAGGTATCAACCACCAGATTGCCCTTTTCTTCTCCATGTTTATGTTTGGTGTTTAATTGATGAAAGCATGCTTGAATCTCATGTGTTAGATTAATTAGGTTTTCATATTCTTTCATCTTAAGTTCAAATCGGTTTAAGGTCTTTTTAGCCCATCTTTGTAATTCTATTTGTGTTTAATTATAAAGGCATTAATCATGCTAAATATAGTTTAGGTTTACTTAGGAGAACATTTTCTCTTATGGATTGATTTAGTTTTTAGTTCTAGATGGCAGCCTCATGATTCTCCTATGCCTTTTTGATTTAAATTTTTGATCTTCACTATGATTGTTTTTGTTTATCCTGATTTAAAAATGAGTAGGAACTTTAGGGACTCAATCGAACCTGGAAATTTTAGATTAAACCTGAAATAAAAGCAATAACTTAAAGGGTAAAATTGAATTTTTAATTAGGCTAAAATCACAAAATTCTAGAACTTAGGATATTTGTCCCTATCCTTAGCCAATGCTGATATTGGATAAGAGAAAAAGGACATACAACTGTCAAAAGATGTTGTATTATTCTTAAATTTAGGAATTTAGGTCAGAATATTCCCATTTGATGCTTTTTTTTGCACATTTTACAACAAAAACAACATTCACTCACACAGACAGGCATTCAGCCTTATTTCTCTTCACAAAAGCTCTATTTTCTTTTCTGAAAAGTTCAGATTCCAGAAATCTTGAAAAAACTTCAAAACCACCCATTTTCTTATTCTTTACAATTTAAAAAATATGGTTTGAAGTCGAGAATCTCCCTATTTTCCTTTAGCTGGTTTTCTGGTTTCAAATTAATCTTCATTTGGTTTGTGCTTACTGCTGTGTTTGGTTGGTTATTGCTGCTAAAGTTTGGATTCTTTTTCTCTTTTGGATCTTCTTGACCTTTATTTGGTCATTCCCCTTATATTTTTCTGTTTCAAGGTATGTACAATATTAATCTTGAATGGAATCAATTTTGAATTAGAAAATCTATATTTCGAACTTGTTTGGTTAGCTGATCTTTGATGTTAGTTCTGGAAATCATGACTTGGTTGAATTTAGGGTTGATTAAGTCATGTGTTAATATTAGCTTAAATGGTTGTTGAATTCAATCATGAAATCTGTGATATTGTGTTGTACATGTGTTAAAACTTGACAAAGTCGATTGCTGAATCAGTGTATATGCCTATAAAACTATGTCCTAAATTCCTCTCTTATAGCAAGACCAAAGGAAAGTGAATCTGACCCTTTAAATGGTCAGATTCATCCCTTAATAGTGCATTATAGTCTTGATTTCTTCAGTATATGTCTAAGTTATTTCCCATTCCCCTCTTTTCTCCTTTACTAAAATGAGAGCTATGGAATAAACCATGGTTTGGAAATCTTTGCATATCTGTAGGGCTGACCCTGAACATGGTTAGACTTATTGACACCATTGTTTTTCCTTTACTCATTTTTGTACGAGGATTAACTTGGTAACATTGTAGGCCCCTACATTTGAAGATGTTTTGTGAATCTGACCTTTTTCACATTGTCAAACTCATGAGAATCTTGGCTCATTCAAAGCTGGAGCAGTAGCAGTTTATAAATTTCCTCTTTTTATTTTATTGTAATTTAGTTTAAAGAACTAACGTAATTTATATTTTGTACCTTATTTAATTCTAGGATTTGTAATAAATTGGACTGAACTTTATAAATTTATATACTGGTTAATGCTGCCTCAATAGTTTATTTAGCTATGTTTTAAATGTATATAAGCATGCTACATTAAAAAGGGGCAACGTTTGGCTATTGAGTTTAGTTCAGCTGTTTGATTCCAGCAATTTCAAAGGCCTGATCATTTATATTAAAAAAATAGTTTTAAAGTTTAAGACTCAAGTCTAACTCGGTTCATGTTAAAATGCATGATAATAAATTAAGGCCCAATTAAAACTGGCCCGTGAAATTAATCTGGACATGGGTCATTAGGCATGGGTCCTAAGCCCAAATCCAGGTTTTTCTTTTCACGGCATAAAGGTGATGTTTCTTTTATCTTGCAAATCATATGTACTATAATTAACATCAAAATTTGAGTTGTGTTTTGAACCTGATTTTCCTCCATTCAAATGTGAGTTAACTTGCAGCTCTTGATTTATATGTATGTTATGGCTAAGAACACTAGAGTGGATACGCCCAGCCAGTATAAATTCTTAACTGGGCCTGCCTGAAGACCAATGTGGGCCAGCACTAGTTAAACTCAGTCCTGGAATACCCGTTCTGCTGGGCCAAAATTTGGAGCTCAAAACCAACGTTTGAAAGCTGAGTATTCCTGGACTTAATTAAATGTTGAACGTCCTGGCCCAAAACATTTGTTCAATAATAATTCTAAGCCTAGCCTTCCCATTTTTTGTTAAAAGATTTCCTTGTTTGAGCTTCAAAATTAGTATCTTTAGTCTTAATTAAATAAAAATGCAAAACCTTTTTAGCAAAGATAGTTTGAGGTGTGCCATTTTCCATTAAATAACCTATGTCCCTAATATAAATATGTAACGACCCGGTCGGTTGTTTTTGGAATTTACGTCCCGATCCCCCATTAACTATTTTTCCTAAGTTCATTTCTGCTATTTTGGTTTGCCGGGACGTTCGGTTTTAGGATTCAAAGTGTTTTGGGACACTTAGTCCCTAAATGAGAGTTTAAGAGTTGAAAAATGCTTTGTATTTGGAACAGTGTGAAGACAACCTTAGAATGGAAATCAGATGGTTTCGTTAGCTCCGTTAGGTGATTTCGGGGTTGAAAGCGTGTTTGGAATGTTATTTGGAGGTCCGTAGCTCTTTTAGGTTTGAAATGCCGAAGTTTGAATTTTTGAAATTTCCGGTCCGATACTGAGTTTTTGATCCGAGGGTCAGATTTGAATTCCAGAAGTTTCTGTAGATCCGTCATGTCATTTGGGATGTGTGCGCAAAATTTCAGGTCATTCGGACGAGGTTTGGATAGGTTTTTGATCGAAAGTGTGTTTGGTCAGAATTTGAAGTTCCTAGGCTTGAATCTTGGCTTAAATCGGATTTTCGGCATTGTTTTGGGTGGTTTAAGGTCGGGTACAAGTTAGAATATGGTATTAGGTGGTATTGGTGTTTTTGGTTTTGATCCTGGGGGTCCCGGGATGATTTCGAATGCTCAACGGGTTAATTTTTTGAAGTTAGAAAGAAAATTGCAGCAGGCTTCTGTTGTTTTCGCTTCTGCAGCTTGGGAACCGCAGAAGCGGTTCCGCAGAAGCGTTTCCACATAAGCAGCCTTTGCGCCGCAGAAGAGATAAAGCTCCTCCTCCTTTGAGACCGCAGAAGCGGTCATTGTTCCGCAGAAGCGGGACCGCAGAAGCAGTCCCTTGTCCGCAGAAGCGGAAACGCCTGGGCAGAAATAGGAAATATCGAGGGTTTAATTCCATAAGTGTGAAAATCAATTTTGAGCTCGGGAAAGGGCAATTTTTCGAGGAATTTTCAGAGGCAACGATTCCTTACTCCCTTATGATTAATACTCAATAATCTAACCTCAAATTCAACTTTAATTTCGGGTTTTTGAATGAATGTTAGGGTAAAGTTCTTAAACCTAATTGTGAGGATTTCAGGGGCATTTGACCTGCGATTTGGGAGATTTTTCATATGGTTAGACTCGTGATAGTACGAGGTTTCTGAAAACGTAAAAATTATTCGATTCCGAGACGTTGGCTGGAGGGGTATTTTGGTCATTTTACCAATTTTTGCGCCCTAGTTTTGATTTTATTAGTGGAATCGGTTAATTGAAATATTATTTACAATTTGAAATTGGTTTGAATAGATTTGGGCCACTCGGAGTCGGATACTCGTTGCAAGGGCATCACTCCTTATTTGATTTCGCACCGGTTCGAGGTAAGTGGCTTGCCTAACCTTGTGCACGAGACTTCGTCCCTTAGGATGTGATAATTGATAATTGAATGCCTTGTACGTGAGGTGACAAGCACGTACTTGAGCAAGTTGTTGAAACCCGAATTTTTACTTAATTACTTGATTTGGATTCTCTTTCATATTTGCCTTACTTTACTTGTTTTTACAGTCTGTGCTAGCGTAGGAGAGCATGCTTAATTGATCCAAGCTGCCAAATTGTTTAAATTGTCTTAGCTATGATTACGTGGAGCATGTTAGGCCAGTATTCTTTGATGCCTTGTATTGTTGTACTTAAATTTTTGAGTATTTCTCTGATGTTGGTTGCGCATTTACATTGGGACTACGGATGCGGCACTCCGGGAGTTCCCCCATGTTTGTTTACTTTGGGACTACGGGATGGTATCCCGGGAGATCCACCTGTACTTTATTTTGGGACAACGGGACGGTTTCCCGGGAGATCCCCCTGCACTTTTATTTTGGGACTACGGGACGGTATCCCGGGAGATCCCCCTGCACTTTTATTTTGGGACTACGGGACGGTATCCCGGGAGATCCCCTTGCACACTGTTGATTTGATTACGGGACGGTATTCTTGGAGATTCTTTGATATTGATATGAGAAAAAGGGCTACAGGACGGTATCTTGGAAGGCTCTTGTCGGTATTCTTGAAGTTTTACTGTATTTACTCTGCGTTTCTCTTTTGTCTTGCAGTACTATATTTCATTGATATGTCCTATCACATTGTTGTGTTCAGTAGTTCTCGTTAGGCTTCAATACTGTTAATATCTTGTTATTTTATTGTTTCTGTCTCAGTAGGTCCCTGACCTTTCCTCGTCACTACCCAACCGAGGTTAGGCTTGGCACTTACTGAGTACCGCTCTGGTGTACTCACGCCTCTTCTGCGCATGTTTTTCATGTGCAGATCTAGGTGTTTCTGAGCAGGGGTACCATCAGTAGCTGTCAGGGAGCGTATTGGGGACTTGAGGTATACATTTGCTACGTCCGCAGATCCGCAAAGTCTCATTCTCATCTTACCCCTGGTTATTAGATGTTATTTCGATCCTTCTTGTATTAGACTATTCTGGTGATTAGAGCAGTGTTAGATTTCTCATAGCCTGTGTTGCCCGTGGGTTTCCGTGTCTTGGAGGTTATTTCAGTGTTTGGTATTAAAGTGTATGTGCCAGGCGGCAGCTATATACATTATTCCTATTATTTAGTTTTGATTAAAATTTTTAGCAATTGTTATTACTTCCGCAATGTGTTAGGCTTACCTGGTTGCAAAGACTAGGTGCCGTCATGACGTGTTCACAATTGGTGAACTAGGGTCGTGACAAGTTGGTATCAGAGCTCTAGGTTCATAGGAGTCATGGGACACAGGCCGGTTTAATAGAGTCTCGCTGATCGGTACAGAGACGTCTATATTTATCTACGAGAGGCTATGTAATTGTTTGAGAAAATCTTCATTTCTTTTGAATTCCTTGTCGTGCAATGTTTTGACACCAAATCTAAACTTCTGTCTTATATTCTCTCACAGATGGTGAGCACACGTGCTACGCGAGAGGACCAGGCACCCGCACCCTGTTGCCGTCGTTAGAGGCCGGGGCCGGGGTAGAGGTCGAGGACGCGCCCGGGGTGCAGCCGCAACACCCGCGCGCGCTGCCGCTGAGGCACCACCAGCAAGTCCAGTTGGAGCACAGGCACCTGATACACCTACTACAGCTACTACTACTCCAGCGCTCCAAGAGACCCTAGCTCAGTTCATGAGCATGTATACTACTTTGGCTCAGGCGGGGTTGCTTCCCCTCGCTACAGCCATTTCTCAGGCCGGGGGAGGGACCCAGACACCCGCAGCCCGCACTCCTGAGCAGAGAATGCCGATGGAGCAGGTTCCAGAGGTTATTCCTGTACCGCCTGCACCACCAGTACAGCCCGGGATGGGTCAGCTATCTCAGATGACGAGCAGCGCAGGCTAGAGAGGTTCAAGAAATATGACCCCCAGTGTTTAGTGGCCTAGCTTCAAATGACGCCTTGGGATTCTTGAAGGAGTGTCATCGCATTCTTCGTACTATGGGCGTAGTGGAGTCTAGTGGGGTTTATTTCACCGCCTTTCAGCTTCGGGGAGCCGCCTATGATTGGTGGCGTACTTATGAGTTGGATAGTCCAGTCGAGTCTGCCTCACTAACTTGGACCCAGTTCTCAGACATGTTTATGAGGCAGTTTGTTCCCCAGAGCCTCATGGATTCATGGCGCGCGTAGTTTGAGCATTTGCGCCAGGGTGCTATGACAGTCTCAGAGTATGCCATCCGTTATACCAGGTTGTCCAGACATGCACCGGCTTTGGTCTCCACAGTTCGGGAGAGTGCAGAGGTTTATCGAGGGTCTTATTCCGCCCATCCGGTCCAGCATGGACCGAGAGTTAGACGATGGATATTCCCTACAAGTAGATAGTGAGCATTGCTAGACGGATTGAGGGTATGCTCGCCAGGGAGCAAAGGGAGAGGGATGCCAAGAGGTCTTGAGAGTCGGGTCATTACTCTGGTGCCCGTACGTCATCAGCCAGACGTTATGGTAGGGATTATTCTAGTCGCCCTGTTCATTCGGCTTTTCCAGCTCCACCAGCACCTCAGGAGCCTTATTATGCGCCTCCAGTTTCTAGCGCGCCTCCTGCGCGGGGTACTTCCAGAGGTCAGTCTAGTGGACCTAGCTCCAGTTAGTCACAACCACCACGTCCTCCCAGAGCTTGCTTCGGGTGTGGTGAGACACGTCACTTGGTTAGGTACTGCCCCAGACTTGGTAGGGGTGCATCTTCACAGACTGCCTAGCCACAGCGTGTTTCTCAGGGTTCTCAGGCTATAGTTCCAGCTCCCACTACTGCCCCACCTGCCCAGCCCGGCAGGGGCGTAGGCCGGGGAGATAGAGGTCGCCCTCGTGAGAGGGGTAGGGCCAGATATTATTGCATTCCTACTCGCACCGAGGTGGTTGCCTCCGATTCTGTCATCACAGGTATTATTCTGGTTTGTCACAGAGAGGCATCGGTTCTATTCGATCCCGGCTCCACTTATTCATATGTGTCCACTTATTTTGCTTCGCATATGGGTGTGCCTCGGGATTCTTTGAGTGCCCCCATTTCTGTTTCTACTCCTGTGGGAGATTCTCTTGTTGTGGACCGCGTGTACCGGTCGTGTTTGGTTACTATTTGTGGTTTTGAGACCAGGGCNTTCTTGATTTTCACGCCAAGACCGTGACACTGGCTATGCCAGGTGTTCGACGTATTGAGTGGAGTGTACCTTAGATCATACTCCCAGCAGGGTTATTTCTTTCCTTAAAGCTCAACGTATGGTTGAGAAGGGGTGTGCTGCTTATTTAGCTTATGTGAGAGATGTCAGTGTTGACACCCTTTCTGCCGATTCAGTCCCAGTGGTACGGGATTTTTCCGACGTGTTTCCAGCTGATCTTCCGGGCATGCTGCCCGATAGAGATATTGATTTTGGCATTGATCTGTTGCCGGGCACTTAGCCCATCTCCATTCTTCCATATCGCATGGCTCCTCCTGAGTTGAAGGATCAGTTGCAGGAATTGTTGGGTAAGGGTTTTATTCGACCCAG